>CAXIWF010001189.1:0-49721 GCA_964036045.1 Eutreptiella sp. 'Long Island Sound 2002' | reverse complement strand
TCTCGGAAAATTCTCGGAAAATTCTCGGAAATTGGAATTATCGGAAAATTCTCGGAAAATTCTCGGAAAATTCTCAGAAAATTCTCGGAAAATTCTCGGAAAATTCTCAGAAAATTCTCGGAAAATTCTCGGAAAATTCTCGGAAAATTCTCGGAAAATTCTCGGAAAATTCTCGGAAAATTCTCGGAAAATTGACGGAAAATTCTCGGAAAATTCTCGAAAATTCTCGGAAAATTCTCGGAAAATTCTCGGAAAATTCTCAGAAAATTCTCGGAAAATTCTCGGAAAATTCTCGGAAAATTCTCGGAAAATTCTCGGAAAATTCTCGGAAAATTCTCGGAAGATTCTCTGAAAATTCTCGGAAAATTCTCGGAAAATTCTCGGAAAATTCTCAGAAAATTCTCGGAAAATTCTCGGAAAATTCTCAGAAAATTCTCGGAAAATTCTCGGAAAATTCTCGGAAAATTCTCGGAAAAATTCTCGGAAAATTCTCGGAAAATTCTCAGAAAATTCTCGGAAAATTCTCAGAAAATTCTCGGAAAATTCTCGGAAAATTCTCGGAAAATTCTCGGAAAATTCTCGGAAATTCTCGGAAAATTCTCGGAAAATTCTCGGAAAATTCTCGGAAAATTCTCAGAAATTCTCAGAAAATTCTCGGAAAATTCTCGGAAAATTCTCGGAAAATTCTCGGAAAATTGACGGAAAATTCTCAGAAAATTCTCGGAAAATTCTCGGAAAATTCTCGGAAAATTCTCGGAAAATTCTCGGAAAATTCTCGGAAAATTCTCGGAAAATTCTCGGAAAATTCTCGGAAAATTCTCGGAAAATTCTCGGAAAATTCTCGGAAAATTCTCAGAAAATTCTCGGAAAATTCTCGGAAAATTCTCGGAAAATTCTCAGAAAATTCTCGGAAAATTCTCGGAAAATTCTCGGAAAATTCTCGGAAAATTCTCGGAAAATTCTCAGAAAATTCTCTGAAACTTCTCGGAAAATTCTCGGAAAATTCTCGGAAAATTCTCGGAAAATTCTCGGAAAATTCTCGGAAAATTCTCGGAAAATTCTCGGAAAATTCTCGAAAATTCTCGGAAAATTCTCGGAAAAATTCTCAGAAAATTCTCTGAAACTTCTCGGAAAATTCTCGGAAAATTCTCGGAAAATTCTCGGAAAATTCTCGGAAAATTCTCGGAAAATTCTCGGAAAATTCTCAGAAAATTCTCGGAAAATTCTCGGAAAATTCTCGGAAAATTCTCGGAAAATTCTCGGGAAAATCTCGGAAAATTCTCGGAAAATTCTCCGAAAATTCTCAGAAAATTCTCGGAAAATTCTCGGAAAATTCTCGGAAAATTCTCGAAAAATTCTCGGAAAATTCTCGGAAAATTCTCGGAAAATTCTCGGAAAATTCTCGGAAAATTCTTGGAAAATTGACGGAAAATTCTCGGAAAATTCTCGGAAAATTCTCGCAAAATTCTCGGAAACTTCTCGGAAAATTCTCGGAAAATTGACGGAAAATTCTCGGAAAATTCTCGGAAAATTCTCGGAAAATTCTCGGAAAATTTTCGGAAAATTCTCGGAAAATTCTCGAAAAATTCTCGGAAAATTCTCAGAAAATTCTCGGAAAATTCTCGGAAAATTCTCAGAAAATTCTCGGAAAATTCTCGGAAAATTCTCGGAAAATTCTCGGAAAATTCTCGGAAAATTCTCGGAAAATTCTCAGAAAATTCTCGGAAAATTCTCAGAAAATTCTCTGAAAATTCTCGGAAAATTCTCGGAAAATTCTCGGAAAATTCTCGGAAAATTCTCGGAAAATTCCCGGAAAATTCTCGGAAAATTCTCGGAAAATTCTCAGAAAATTCTCAGAAAATTCTCGGAAAATTCTCGGAAAATTCTCGGAAAATTCTCGGAAAATTGACGGAAAATTCTCGGAAAATTCTCGGAAAATTCTCGGAAAATTCTCGGAAAATTCTCAGAAAATTCTCGGAAAATTCTCGGAAAATTCTCGGAGAATTTTCGGAAAATTCTCGGAAAATTCTCGGAAAATTCTCGGAAAATTCTCGGAAAATTCTCGGAAAATTCTCGGAAAGTTCTCGGAAAATTCTCAGAAAATTCTCGGAAAATTCTCGGAAAATTCTCAGAAAATTCTCAGAAGAATTCTCGGAAAATTCTCGGAAAATTCTCGGAAAATTCTCGGAAAATTCTCGGAAAATTCTCAGAAAATTCTCTGAAAATTCTCGGAAAATTCTCGGAAAGTTCTCGGAAAATTCTCGGAAAATTCTCGGAAAATTCTCGGAAAATTCTCGGAAAATTCTCGGAAAATTCTCGGAAAATTTCTCAGAAAATTCTCTGAAAATTCTCGGAAAAATTCTCGGAAAATTCTGGGAAAATTCTCGGAAAATTCTCGGAAAATTCTCGGAAAATTCTCGGAAAATTCTCGGAAAATTCTCGGAAAATTCTCGGAAAATTCTGGGAAAATTCTCGGAAAGTGCTCGGAAAATTCTCGGGAAAATCTCGGAAAATTCTCGGAAAATTCTCCGAAAATTCTCAGAAAATTCTCGGAAAATTCTCGGAAAATTCTCGGAAAATTCTCGAAAAATTCTCGGAAAATTCTCGGAAAATTCTCGGAAAATTCTCGGAAAATTCTCGGAAAATTCTCGGAAAATTCTCGGAAAATTCTCGGAAAATTCTCGGAAAAATCTCGGAAAAATCTCGGAAAATTCTCGGAAAATTCTCAGAAAATTCTCGGAAAATTCTCGGAAAATTCTCGGAAAATTCTCAGAAAATTCTCGGAAAATTCTCGGAAAATTCTCGGAAAATTCTCGGAAAATTCTCGGAAAATTCTCGGAAAATTCTCGGAAAATTCTCGGAAAATTCTCAGAAAATTCTCGGAAAATTCTCAGAAAATTCTCTGAAAATTCTCGGAAAATTCTCGGAAAATTCTCGGAAAATTCTCGGAAAATTCTCGGAAAATTCTCGGAAAATTCTCGGAAAATTCTCGGAAAATTCTCAGAAAATTCTCAGAAAATTCTCGGAAAATTCTCGGAAAATTCTCGGAAAATTCTCGGAAAATTGACGGAAAATTCTCGGAAAATTCTCGGAAAATTCTCGGAAAATTCTCGGAAAATTCTCAGAAAATTCTCGGAAAATTCTCGGAAAATTCTCGGAAAATTCTCGGAAAATTCTCGGAAAATTCTCGGAAAATTCTCGGAAAATTCTCGGAAAATTCTCGGAAAATTCTCGGAAAATTCTCGGAAAATTCTCAGAAAATTCTCGAAAATTCTCGGAAAATTCTCAGGAAAATTCTCAGAAAATTCTCGGAAAATTCTCGGAAAATTCTCGGAAAATTCTCGGAAAATTCTCGGAAAATTCTCAGAAAATTCTCTGAAAATTCTCGGAAAATTCTCGGAAAATTCTCGGAAAATTCTCGGAAAATTCTCGGAAAATTCTCGGAAAATTCTCGGAAAATTCTCGGAAAATTCTCGGAAAATTCTCGGAAAATTCTGGGAAAATTCTCGGAAAGTGCTCGGAAAATTCTCGGGAAAATCTCGGAAAATTCTCGGAAAATTCTCCGAAAATTCTCAGAAAATTCTCGGAAAATTCTCGGAAAATTCTCGGAAAATTCTCGAAAAATTCTCGGAAAATTCTCGGAAAATTCTCGGAAAATTCTCGGAAAATTCTCGGAAAATTCTCGGAAAATTCTCGGAAAATTGACGGAAAATTCTCGGAAAATTCTCGGAAAATTCTCAGAAAATTCTCGGAAAATTCTCGGAAAATTCTCAGAAAATTCTCGGAAAATTCTCGGAAAATTCTCGGAAAATTCTCGGAAAATTCTCGGAAAATTCTCGGAAAATTCTCCGAAAATTCTCGGAAAATTCTCTGAAAATTCTCTGAAAATTCTCGGAAAATTCTCCGAAAATTCTCAGAAAATTCTCGGAAAATTCTCGGAAAATTCTCGGAAAATTCTCGAAAAATTCTCGGAAAATTCTCGGAAAATTCTCCGAAAATTCTCGGAAAATTCTCGGAAAATTCTCGGAAAATTCTCGGAAAATTGACGGAAAATTCTCGGAAAATTCTCGGAAAATTCTCGAAAAATTCTCGGAAACTTCTCGGAAAATTCTCGGAAAATTGACGGAAAATTCTCGGAAAATTCTCGGAAAATTCTCGGAAAATTCTCGGAAAATTCTCGGAAAATTATCGGAAAATTCTCGGAAAATTCTCGGAAAATTCTCAGAAAATTCTCGGAAAATTCTCGGAAAAATTCTCAGAAAATTCTCGGAAAATTCTCGGAAAATTCTCGGAAAATTCTCGGAAAATTCTCGGAAAATTCTCGGAAAATTCTCGGAAAATTGACGGAAAATTCTCGGAAAATTCTCGGAAAATTCTCGGAAAATTCTCGGAAAATTCTCGGAAAATTCCCAGAAAATTCTCGGAAAATTCTCGGAAAATTCTCGGAAAATTCTCGGAAAATTCTCGGAAAATTCTCGGAAAATTCTCGGAAGATTCTCGGAAAATTCTCGGAAAATTCTCGGAAAATTCTCGGAAAATTCTCAGAAAATTCTCGGAAAATTCTCGGAAAATTCTCAGAAAATTCTCGGAAAATTCTCGGAAAAATTCTCGGAAAATTCTCGGAAAATTCTCGGAAAATTCTCGGAAAATTCTCAGGAAATTCTCGGAAAATTCTCGGAAAATTCTCAGAAAATTCTCGGAAAATTCTCGGAAAATTCTCGGAAAATTCTCGGAAATTCTCGGAAAATTCTCGGAAAATTCTCAGAAAATTCTCGGAAAATTCTCAGAAAATTCTCTGAAAATTCTCGGAAATTCTCCGAAAATTCTCAGAAAATTCTCGGAAAATTTTCGGAAAATTCTCGGAAAAATTCTCGAAAAATTCTCGAAAATTCTCGGAAAATTCTCGGAAAATTCTCGGAAAATTCTCGGAAAATTCCTCGAAAATTCTCGGAAAATTGACGGAAAATTCTCGGAAAATTCTCGGAAAATTCTCGAAAAATTCTCGGAAACTTCTCGGAAAATTCTCGGAAAATTGACGGAAAATTCTCGGAAAATTCTCGGAAAATTCTCGGAAAATTCTCGGAAAATTCTCGGAAAATTATCGGAAAATTCTCGGAAAATTCTCGGAAAATTCTCAGAAAATTCTCGGAAAATTCTCGGAAAATTCTCAGAAAATTCTCGGAAAATTCTCGGAAAATTCTCGGAAAATTCTCGGAAAATTCTCGGAAAATTCACGGAAAATTCTCGGAAAATTGACGGAAAATTCTCGGAAAATTCTCGGAAAATTCTCGGAAAATTCTCGGAAAATTCTCGGAAAATTCTCAGAAAATTCTCGGAAAATTCTCGGAAAATTCTCGGAAAATTCTCGGAAAATTCTCGGAAAATTCTCGGAAAATTCTCGGAAGATTCTCTGAAAATTCTCGGAAAATTCTCGGAAAATTCTCGGAAAATTCTCAGAAAATTCTCGGAAAATTCTCGGAAAATTCTCAGAAAATTCTCGGAAAATTCTCGGAAAATTCTCGGAAAATTCTCGGAAAATTCTCGGAAAATTCTCGGAAAATTCTCAGAAAATTCTCGGAAAATTCTCAGAAAATTCTCGGAAAATTCTCGGAAAATTCTCGGAAAATTCTCGGAAAATTCTCGGAAAATTCTCGGAAAATTCTCGGAAAATTCTCGGAAAATTCTCGGAAAATTCTCAGAAAATTCTCAGAAAATTCTCGGAAAATTCTCGGAAAATTCTCGGAAAATTCTCGGAAAATTGACGGAAAATTCTCAGAAAATTCTCGGAAAATTCTCGGAAAATTCTCGGAAAATTCTCGGAAAATTCTCGGAAAATTCTCGGAAAATTCTCGGAAAATTCTCGGAAAATTCTCGGAAAATTCTCGGAAAATTCTCGGAAAATTCTCAGAAAATTCTCGGAAAATTCTCGGAAAATTCTCGGAAAATTCTCAGAAAATTCTCGGAAAATTCTCGGAAAATTCTCGGAAAATTCTCGGAAAATTCTCGGAAAATTCTCAGAAAATTCTCTGAAACTTCTCGGAAAATTCTCGGAAAATTCTCGGAAAATTCTCGGAAAATTCTCGGAAAATTCTCGGAAAATTCTCGGAAAATTCTCGGAAAATTCTCGGAAAATTCTCGGAAAATTCTCGGAAAATTCTCAGAAAATTCTCTGAAACTTCTCGGAAAATTCTCGGAAAATTCTCGGAAAATTCTCGGAAAATTCTCGGAAAATTCTCGGAAAATTCTCGGAAAATTCTCAGAAAATTCTCGGAAAATTCTCGGAAAATTCTCGGAAAATTCTCGGAAAATTCTCGGGAAAATCTCGGAAAATTCTCGGAAAATTCTCCGAAAATTCTCAGAAAATTCTCGGAAAATTCTCGGAAAATTCTCGGAAAATTCTCGAAAAATTCTCGGAAAATTCTCGGAAAATTCTCGGAAAATTCTCGGAAAATTCTCGGAAAATTCTTGGAAAATTGACGGAAAATTCTCGGAAAATTCTCGGAAAATTCTCGCAAAATTCTCGGAAACTTCTCGGAAAATTCTCGGAAAATTGACGGAAAATTCTCGGAAAATTCTCGGAAAATTCTCGGAAAATTCTCGGAAAATTTTCGGAAAATTCTCGGAAAATTCTCGGAAAATTCTCGGAAAATTCTCAGAAAATTCTCGGAAAATTCTCGGAAAATTGTCAGAAAATTCTCGGAAAATTCTCGGAAAATTCTCGGAAAATTCTCGGAAAATTCTCGGAAAATTCTCGGAAAATTCTCAGAAAATTCTCGGAAAATTCTCAGAAAATTCTCTGAAAATTCTCGGAAAATTCTCAGAAATTTCTCGGAAAATTCTCGGAAAATTCTCGGAAAATTCCCGGAAAATTCTCGGAAAATTCTCGGAAAATTCTCAGAAAATTCTCAGAAAATTCTCGGAAAATTCTCGGAAAATTCTCGGAAAATTCTCGGAAAATTGACGGAAAATTCTCGGAAAATTCTCGGAAAATTCTCGGAAAATTCTCGGAAAATTCTCAGAAAATTCTCGGAAAATTCTCGGAAAATTCTCGGAGAATTTTCGGAAAATTCTCGGAAAATTCTCGGAAAATTCTCGGAAAATTCTCGGAAAATTCTCGGAAAATTCTCGGAAAATTCTCGGAAAATTCTCAGAAAATTCTCGGAAAATTCTCGGAAAATTCTCAGAAAATTCTCAGAGAATTCTCGGAAAATTCTCGGAAAATTCTCGGAAAATTCTCGGAAAATTCTCGGAAAATTCTCAGAAAATTCTCTGAAAATTCTCGGAAAATTCTCGGAAAATTCTCGGAAAATTCTCGGAAAATTCTCGGAAAATTCTCGGAAAATTCTCGGAAAATTCTCGGAAAATTCTCGGAAAATTCTCAGAAAATTCTCTGAAAATTCTCGGAAAATTCTCGGAAAATTCTCGGAAAATTCTCGGAAAATTCTCGGAAAATTCTCGGAAAATTCTCGGAAAATTCTCGGAAAATTCTCGGAAAATTCTCGGAAAATTCTGGGAAAATTCTCGGAAAGTGCTCGGAAAATTCTCGGGAAAATCTCGGAAAATTCTCGGAAAATTCTCCGAAAATTCTCAGAAAATTCTCGGAAAATTCTCGGAAAATTCTCGGAAAATTCTCGAAAAATTCTCGGAAAATTCTCGGAAAATTCTCGGAAAATTCTCGGAAAATTCTCGGAAAATTCTCGGAAAATTCTGGGAAAATTCTCGGAAAATTCTCGGAAAAATCTCGGAAAAATCTCGGAAAATTCTCGGAAAATTCTCAGAAAATTCTCGGAAAATTCTCGGAAAATTCTCGGAAAATTCTCAGAAAATTCTCGGAAAATTCTCGGAAAATTCTCGGAAAATTCTCGGAAAATTCTCGGAAAATTCTCGGAAAATTCTCGGAAAATTCTCGGAAAATTCTCAGAAAATTCTCGGAAAATTCTCAGAAAATTCTCTGAAAATTCTCGGAAAATTCTCGGAAAATTCTCGGAAAATTCTCGGAAAATTCTCGGAAAATTCTCGGAAAATTCTCGGAAAATTCTCGGAAAATTCTCAGAAAATTCTCAGAAAATTCTCGGAAAATTCTCGGAAAATTCTCGGAAAATTCTCGGAAAATTGACGGAAAATTCTCGGAAAATTCTCGGAAAATTCTCGGAAAATTCTCGGAAAATTCTCAGAAAATTCTCGGAAAATTCTCGGAAAATTCTCGGAAAATTCTCGGAAAATTCTCGGAAAATTCTCGGAAAATTCTCGGAAAATTCTCGGAAAATTCTCGGAAAATTCTCGGAAAATTCTCAGAAAATTCTCGGAAAATTCTCGGAAAATTCTCAGAAAATTCTCAGAAAATTCTCGGAAAATTCTCGGAAAATTCTCGGAAAATTCTCGGAAAATTCTCGGAAAATTCTCAGAAAATTCTCTGAAAATTCTCGGAAAATTCTCGGAAAATTCTCGGAAAATTCTCGGAAAATTCTCGGAAAATTCTCGGAAAATTCTCGGAAAATTCTTGGAAAATTCTCGGAAAATTCTCGGAAAATTCTGGGAAAATTCTCGGAAAGTGCTCGGAAAATTCTCGGGAAAATCTCGGAAAATTCTCGGAAAATTCTCCGAAAATTCTCAGAAAATTCTCGGAAAATTCTCGGAAAATTCTCGGAAAATTCTCGAAAAATTCTCGGAAAATTCTCGGAAAATTCTCCGAAAATTCTCGGAAAATTCTCGGAAAATTCTCGGAAAATTCTCGGAAAATTCTCGGAAAATTCTCGGAAAATTCTCAGAAAATTCTCGGAAAATTCTCAGAAAATTCTCTGAAAATTCTCGGAAAATTCTCCGAAAATTCTCAGAAAATTCTCGGAAAATTCTCGGAAAATTCTCGGAAAATTCTCGAAAAATTCTCGGAAAATTCTCGGAAAATTCTCCGAAAATTCTCGGAAAATTCTCGGAAAATTCTCGGAAAATTCTCGGAAAATTGACGGAAAATTCTCGGAAAATTCTCGGAAAATTCTCGAAAAATTCTCGGAAACTTCTCGGAAAATTCTCGGAAAATTGACGGAAAATTCTCGGAAAATTCTCGGAAAATTCTCGGAAAATTCTCGGAAAATTCTCGGAAAATTATCGGAAAATTCTCGGAAAATTCTCGGAAAATTCTCAGAAAATTCTCGGAAAATTCTCGGAAAATTCTCAGAAAATTCTCGGAAAATTCTCGGAAAATTCTCGGAAAATTCTCGGAAAATTCTCGGAAAATTCTCGGAAAATTCTCGGAAAATTGACGGAAAATTCTCGGAAAATTCTCGGAAAATTCTCGGAAAATTCTCGGAAAATTCTCGGAAAATTCCCAGAAAATTCTCGGAAAATTCTCGGAAAATTCTCGGAAAATTCTCGGAAAATTCTCGGAAAATTCTCGGAAAATTCTCGGAAGATTCTCGGAAAATTCTCGGAAAATTCTCGGAAAATTCTCGGAAAATTCTCAGAAAATTCTCGGAAAATTCTCGGAAAATTCTCAGAAAATTCTCGGAAAATTCTCGGAAAATTCTCGGAAAATTCTCGGAAAATTCTCGGAAAATTCTCGGAAAATTCTCAGAAAATTCTCGGAAAATTCTCAGAAAATTCTCTGAAAATTCTCGGAAAATTCTCGGAAAATTCTCGGAAAATTCTCGGAAAATTCTCGGAAAATTCTCGGAAAATTCTCGGAAAATTCTCGGAAAATTCTCAGAAAATTCTTAGAAAATTCTCGGAAAATTCTCGGAAAATTCTCGGAAAATTCTCGGAAAATTGACGGAAAATTCTCGGAAAATTCTCGGAAAATTCTCGGAAAATTCTCGGAAAATTCTCAGAAAATTCTCGGAAAATTCTCGGAAAATTCTCGGAAAATTCTCGGAAAATTCTCGGAAAATTCTCGGAAAATTCTCGGAAAATTCTCGGAAAATTCTCGGAAAATTCTCGGAAAATTCTCGGAAAATTCTCGGAAAATTCTCAGAAAATTCTCGGAAAATTCTCGGAAAATTCTCGGAAAATTCTCAGAAAATTCTCGGAAAATTCTCGGAAAATTCTCGGAAAATTCTCGGAAAATTCTCAGAAAATTCTCTGAAACTTCTCGGAAAATTCTCGGAAAATTCTCGGAAAATTCTCGGAAAATTCTCGGAAAATTCTCGGAAAATTCTCGGAAAATTCTCGGAAAATTCTCGGAAAATTCTCGGAAAATTCTCGGGAAAATCTCGGAAAATTCTCGGAAAATTCTCCGAAAATTCTCAGAAAATTCTCGGAAAATTCTCGGAAAATTCTCGGAAAATTCTCGGAAAATTCTCGGAAAATTCTCGGAAAATTCTTGGAAAATTGACGGAAAATTCTCGGAAAATTCTCGGAAAATTCTCGCAAAATTCTCGGAAACTTCTCGGAAAATTCTCGGAAAATTGACGGAAAATTCTCGGAAAATTCTCGGAAAATTCTCGGAAAATTCTCGGAAAATTTTCGGAAAATTCTCGGAAAATTCTCGGAAAATTCTCGGAAAATTCTCAGAAAATTCTCGGAAAATTCTCGGAAAATTCTCAGAAAATTCTCGGAAAATTCTCGGAAAATTCTCGGAAAATTCTCCGAAAATTCTCGGAAAATTCTCAGAAAATTCTCGGAAAATTCTCAGAAAATTCTCTGAAAATTCTCGGAAAATTCTCGGAAAATTCTCGGAAAATTCTCGGAAAATTCTCGGAAAATTCTCGGAAAATTCTCGGAAAATTCTCGGAAAATTCTCAGAAAATTCTCGGAAAATTCTCGGAAAATTCTCGGAAAATTCTCGGAAAATTCTCGGAAAATTCTCGGAAAAATCTCGGAAAAATCTCGGAAAATTCTCGGAAAATTCTCGGAAAATTCTCGGAAAATTCTCAGAAAATTCTCGGAAAATTCTCGGAAAATTCTCAGAAAATTCTCAGAAAATTCTCGGAAAATTCTCGGAAAATTCTCGGAAAATTCTCGGAAAATTCTCGGAAAATTCTCAGAAAATTCTCTGAAAATTCTCGGAAAATTCTCGGAAAATTCTCGGAAAATTCTCGGAAAAATTCTCGGAAAATTCTCGGAAAATTCTCTGAAAATTCTCGGAAAATTCTCGGAAAATTCTCGGAAAACTCTGGGAAAATTCTCGGAAAGTGCTCGGAAAATTCTCGGGAAAATCTCGGAAAATTCTCGGAAAATTCTCCGAAAATTCTCAGAAAATTCTCGGAAAATTCTCGGAAAATTCTCGGAAAATTCTCGAAAAATTCTCGGAAAATTCTCGGAAAATTCTCGGAAAATTCTCGGAAAATTCTCGGAAAATTCTCGGAAAATTCTCGGAAAATTGACGGAAAATTCTCGGAAAATTCTCGGAAAATTCTCGGAAAATTCTCAGAAACTTCTCGGAAAATTCTCGGAAAATTCTCGGAAAATTCTCGGAAAATTCTCGGAAAATTCTCGGAAAATTCTCGGAAAATTCTCCGGAAATTCTCGGAAAATTCTCGGAAAAATCTCGGAAAAATCTCGGAAAATTCTCGGAAAATTGTCAGAAAATTCTCGGAAAATTCTCGGAAAATTCTCGGAAAATTCTCGGAAAATTCTCGGAAAATTCTCAGAAATTTCTCAATGAATTCTCGGAAAATTCTCGGAAAATTTCTCGGAAAATTCTCGGAAAATTCTCGGAAAATTCTCGGAAAATTCTCGGAAAATTCTCGGAAAATTCTCGGAAAATTCTCGGAAAATTCTCACAAAATTCTCGGAAAATTCTCAGAAAATTCTCTGAAAATTCTCGGAAAATTCTCGGAAAATTCTCGGAAAATTCTCGGAAAATTCTCGGAAAATTCTCGGAAAATTCTCGGAAAATTCTCGGAAAATTCTCAGAAAATTCTCAGAAAATTCTCGGAAAATTCTCGGAAAATTCTCGGAAAATTCTCGGAAAATTGACGGAAAATTCTCGGAAAATTCTCGGAAAATTCTCGGAAAATTCTCGGAAAATTCTCAGAAAATTCTCGGAAAATTCTCGGAAAATTCTCGGAAAATTCTCGGAAAATTCTCGGAAAATTCTCGGAAAATTCTCGGAAAATTCTCGGAAAATTCTCGGAAAATTCTCGGAAAATTCTCGGAAAATTCTCAGAAAATTCTCGGAAAATTCTCGGAAAATTCTCAGAAAATTCTCGGAAAATTCTCGGAAAATTCTCGGAAAATTCTCGGAAAATTCTCGGAAAATTCTCGGAAAATTCTCGGAAAATTCTCGGAAAATTCTCACAAAATTCTCGGAAAATTCTCAGAAAATTCTCTGAAAATTCTCGGAAAATTCTCGGAAAATTCTCGGAAAATTCTCGGAAAATTCTCGGAAAATTCTCGGAAAATTCTCGGAAAATTCTCGGAAAATTCTCGGAAAATTCTCGGAAAATTCTCGGAAAATTCTCGGAAAATTCTCGGAAAATTCTCACAAAATTCTCGGAAAATTCTCAGAAAATTCTCTGAAAATTCTCGGAAAATTCTCGGAAAATTCTCGGAAAATTCTCGGAAAATTCTCGGAAAATTCTCGGAAAATTCTCGGAAAATTCTCTGAAAATTCTCGGAAAATTCTCGGAAAATTCTCGGAAAATTCTCAGAAAATTCTCGGAAAATTCTCGGAAAATTCTCGGAAAATTCTCGGAAAATTCTCGGAAAATTCTCGGAAAATTCTGGGAAAATTCTCGGAAAGTGCTCGGAAAATTCTCGGGAAAATCTCGGAAAATTCTCGGAAAATTCTCCGAAAATTCTCAGAAAATTCTCGGAAAATTCTCGGAAAATTCTCGGAAAATTCTCGAAAAATTCTCGGAAAATTCTCGGAAAATTCTCGGAAAATTCTCGGAAAATTCTCGGAAAATTCTCGGAAAATTCTCGGAAAATTGACGGAAAATTCTCGGAAAATTCTCGGAAAATTCTCGGAAAATTCTCGGAAACTTCTCGGAAAATTCTCGGAAAATTCTCGGAAAATTCTCGGAAAATTCTCGGAAAATTCTCGGAAAATTCTCGGAAAATTCTCGGAAAATTCTCGGAAAATTCTCGGAAAAATCTCAGAAAAATCTCGGAAAATTCTCGGAAAATTCTCAGAAAATTCTCGGAAAATTCTCGGAAAATTCTCGGAAAATTCTCGGAAAATTCTCGGAAAATTCTCAGAAAATTCTCAATAAATTCTCGGAAAATTCTCGGAAAATTCTCGAAAATTTTCGGAAAATTCTCGGAAAATTCTCGGAAAATTCTCGGAAAATTCTCAGAAAATCGTCGGAAAATTCTCGGAAAATTCTCGGAAAATTCTCGGAAAAATCTCGGAAAATTCTCGGAAAATTCTCGGAAAATTGACGGAAAATTCTCGGAAAATTCTCCGAAAATTCTCGGAAAATTCTCGGAAAATTCTCGGAAAATTCTCGGAAAATTCTCGGAAAATTCTCGGAAAATTCTCAGAAAATTCTCGGAAAATTCTCGGAAAATTCTCGGAAAATTCTCGGAAAATTCTCGGAAAATTCTCGGAAAATTCCCAGAAAATCGTCGGAAAATTCTCGGAAAATTCTCAGAAAATTCTCGGAAAAATCTCGGAAAATTCTCGGAAAATTCTCGGAAAATTGACGGAAAATTGTCGGAAAATTCTCGGAAAATTCTCGGAAAATTCTCGGAAAATTCTCGGAAAATTCTCGGAAAATTCTCGGAAAATTCTCGGAAAATTCTTGGAAAATTCTCGGGAAAATTCTCGGAAAATCTCGGAAAATTCTCGGAAAATTCTCGGAAAATTCTCGGAAAATTCTCAGAAAATTCTCGGAAAATTCCCAGAAAATTCTCGGAAAATTCTCGGAAAATTCTCGGAAAATTCTCGGAAAATTCTCGGAAAATTCTCGGAAAATTCTCGGAAAATTCTCGGAAAATTCTCGGAAAATTCTCGGAAAATTCTCGGAAAATTGAAAAATTCTCGGAAAATTCTCGGAAAATTCTCGGAAAATTCTCGGAAAAATCTCGGAAAATTCTCGGAAAATTCTCCGAAAATTCTCGGAAAATTCTCGGAAAATTCTCGGAAAATTCTCGGAAAATTCTCGGAAAATTCTCGGAAAATTCTCGGAAAATTCTCGGGAAAATCTCGGAAAATTCTCGGAAAATTCTCCGAAAATTCTCAGAAAATTCTCGGAAAATTCTCGGAAAATTCTCGGAAAATTCTCGGAAAATTCTCGGAAAATTCTCGGAAAATTCTCGGAAAATTCTCAGAAAATTCTCGGAAAATTCTCAGAAAATTCTCTGAAAATTCTCGGAAAATTCTCGGAAAATTCTCGGAAAATTCTCGGAAAATTCTCGGAAAATTCTCGGAAAATTCTCGGAAAATTCTCGGAAAATTCTCAGAAAATTCTCAGAAAATTCTCGGAAAATTCTCGGAAAATTCTCGGAAAATTCTCGGAAAATTGACGGAAAATTCTCGGAAAATTCTCGGAAAATTCTCGGAAAATTCTCGGAAGATTCTCGGAAAATTCTCAGAAAATTCTCGGAAAATTCTCGGAAAATTCTCGGCAAATTCTCGGAAAATTCTCGGAAAATTCTCGGAAAATTGTCGGAAAATTCTCGGAAAATTCTCGGAAAATTCTTGGAAAATTCTCGGAAAATTCTCGGAAAATTTTCAGAAAATTCTCGGAAAATTCTCGGAAAATTCTCAGAAAATTCTCAGAAAATTCTCGGAAAATTCTCGGAAAATTCTCGGAAAATTCTCGGAAAATTCTCGGAAAATTCTCAGAAAATTCTCGGAAAATTCTCGGAAAATTCTCGGACAATTCTCGGAAAATTCTCGGAAAATTCTCGGAAAATTCTCGGAAAATTCTCGGAAAATTCTCGGAAAAATCTCGGAAAATTCTCGGAAAAATCTCGGAAAATTCTCAGAAAATTCTCGGAAAATTCTCGGAAAATTCTCGGAAAATTCTCGGAAAATTCTCGGAAAATTCTCAGAAAATTCTCAATAAATTCTCGGAAAATTCTCGGAAAATTCTCGGAAAATTCTCGGAAAATTCTCGGAAATTTCTCAGAAAATCGTCGGAAAATTCTCGGAAAATTCTCGGAAAATTCTCGGAAAAATCTCGGAAAATTCTCGGAAAATTCTCGGAAAATTGACGGAAAATTCTCGGAAAATTCTCCGAAAATTCTCGGAAAATTCTCGGAAAATTCTCGGAAAATTCTCGGAAAATTCTCCGGAAATTCTCGGAAAATTCTCGGAAAATTCTCGGAAAATTCTCGGAAAATTCTCGGAATATTCTCGGAAAATTCTCGGAAAATTCTCGGAAAATTCTCGGAAAATTCTCGGAAAATTGGAAAATTCTCGGAAAATTCTCGGAAAATTCTCGGAAAATTCTCGGAAAATTCTCGGAAAAATCTCGGAAAATTCTCGGAAAATTCTCGGAAAATTCTCAGAAAATTCTCGGAAAATTCTCTGAAAATTCTCGGAAAATTCTCGGAAAATTCTCGGAAAATTCTCGGAAAATTCTCAGAAAATCGTCGGAAAATTCTCGGAAAATTCTCAGAAAATTCTCGGAAAAATCTCGGAAAATTCTCGGAAAATTCTCGGAAAATTGACGGAAAATTCTCGGAAAATTCTCGGAAAATTCTCGGAAAATTCTCGGAAAATTCTCGGAAAATTCTCGGAAAATTCTGGGAAAATTCTCGGAAAATTCTCGGAAAATTCTCGGAAAATTCTCGGAAAATTCTCGGAAAATTCTCGGAAAATTCTCGGAAAATTCTCAGAAAATTCTCGGAAAATTCCCAGAAAATTCTCGGAAAATTCTCGGAAAATTCTCGGAAATCTCTCGGAAAATTCTCGGAAAATTCTCGGAAAATTCTCGGAAAATTCTCGGAAAATTCTCGGAAAATTCTCGGACAATTCTCGGAAAATTCTCGGAAAATTCTCGGAAAATTCTCGGAAAATTCTCGGAAAATTCTCGGAAAAATCTCGGAAAATTCTCGGAAAAATCTCGGAAAATTCTCAGAAAATTCTCGGAAAATTCTCGGAAAATTCTCGGAAAATTCTCGGAAAATTCTCGGAAAATTCTCAGAAAATTCTCAATAAATTCTCGGAAAATTCTCGGAAAATTCTCGGAAAATTCTCGGAAAATTCTCGGAAAATTCTCAGAAAATCGTCGGAAAATTC
The DNA here is from genome assembly GCA_964036045.1 of Eutreptiella sp. 'Long Island Sound 2002'. Classification (NCBI taxonomy): domain Eukaryota; phylum Euglenozoa; class Euglenophyceae; order Eutreptiales; family Eutreptiaceae; genus Eutreptiella; species Eutreptiella sp. 'Long Island Sound 2002'. The sequence continues at coordinate 33,592 of CAXIWF010001189.1, read as the reverse complement.
TTGGAAAATTCTCGGAAAATTCTCGGAAAAATCTCGGAAAATTCTCGGAAAATTCTCGGAAAATTGACGGAAAATTCTCGGAAAATTCTCCGAAAATTCTCGGAAAATTCTCGGAAAATTCTCGGAAAATTCTCGGAAAATTCTCCGGAAATTCTCGGAAAATTCTCGGAAAATTCTCGGAAAATTCTCGGAAAATTCTCGGAATATTCTCGGAAAATTCTCGGAAAATTCTCGGAAAATTCTCGGAAAATTCTCGGAAAACTGGAAAATTCTCGGAAAATTCTCGGAAAATTCTCGGAAAATTCTCGGAAAATTCTCGGAAAAATCTCGGAAAATTCTCGGAAAATTCTCGGAAAATTCTCAGAAAATTCTCGGAAAATTCTCTGAAAATTCTCGGAAAATTCTCGGAAAATTCTCGGAAAATTCTCGGAAAATTCTCAGAAAATCGTCGGAAAATTCTCGGAAAATTCTCAGAAAATTCTCGGAAAAATCTCGGAAAATTCTCGGAAAATTCTCGGAAAATTGACGGAAAATTCTCGGAAAATTCTCGGAAAATTCTCGGAAAATTCTCGGAAAATTCTCGGAAAATTCTCGGAAAATTCTGGGAAAATTCTGGGAAAATTCTCGGAAAATTCTCGGAAAATTCTCGGAAAATTCTCGGAAAATTCTCGGAAAATTCTCGGAAAATTCTCAGAAAATTCTCGGAAAATTCCCAGAAAATTCTCGGAAAATTCTCGGAAAATTCTCGGAAATCTCTCGGAAAATTCTCGGAAAATTCTCGGAAAATTCTCGGAAAATTCTCGGAAAATTCTCGGAAAATTCTCGGAAAATTCTCGGAAAATTCTCGGAAAATTGACGGAAAATTCTCGGAAAATTCTCGGAAAATTCTCGGAAAATTCTCGGAAAATTCTCGGAAAATTCTCGGAAAATTCTCAGAAAATTCTCAGAAAATTCTCGGAAAATTCTCGGAAAATTCTCGGAAAATTCTCTGAAAATTCTCAGAAAATTCTCAGAAAATTCTCGGAAAATTCTCGGAAAATTCTCGGAAAATTCTCGGAAAATTGACGGAAAATTCTCGGAAAATTCTCGGAAAATTCTCGGAAAATTCTCGGAAGATTCTCGGAAAATTCTCAGAAAATTCTCGGAAAATTCTCGGAAAATCCTCGGCAAATTCTCAGAAAATTCTCGGAAAATTCTCGGAAAATTGTCGGAAAATTCTCGGAAAATTCTCGGAAAATTCTCGGAAAATTCTCGGAAAATTCTCGGAAAATTTTCAGAAAATTCTCGGAAAATTCTCGGAAAATTCTCAGAAAATTCTCAGAAAATTCTCGGAAAATTCTCGGAAAATTCTCGGAAAATTCTCGGAAAATTCTCGGAAAATTCTCAGAAAATTCTCGGAAAATTCTCGGAAAATTCTCGGACAATTCTCGGAAAATTCTCGGAAAATTCTCGGAAAATTCTCGGAAAATTCTCGGAAAATTCTCGGAAAATTCTCGGAAAATTCTCGGAAAATTCTCAGAAAATTCTCAATAAATTCTCAGAAAATTCTCGGAAAATTCTCGGAAAATTCTCGGAAAATTCTCGGAAATTTCTCAGAAAATCGTCGGAAAATTCTCGGAAAATTCTCGGAAAATTCTCGGAAAATTGACGGAAAATTCTCGGAAAATTCTCCGAAAATTCTCGGAAAATTCTCGGAAAATTCTCGGAAAATTCTCGGAAAATTCTCCGGAAATTCTCGGAAAATTCTCGGAAAATTCTCGGAAAATTCTCGGAAAATTCTCGGAAAATTCTCGGAAAATTCTCGGAAAATTCTCGGAAAATTCTCGGAAAATTCTCGGAAAATTGGAAAATTCTCGGAAAATTCTCGGAAAATTCTCGGAAAATTCTCGGAAAATTCTCGGAAAAATCTCGGAAAATTCTCGGAAAATTCTCGGAAAATTCTCAGAAAATTCTCGGAAAATTCTCTGAAAATTCTCGGAAAATTCTCGGAAAATTCTCGGAAAATTCTCGGAAAATTCTCAGAAAATCGTCGGAAAATTCTCGGAAAATTCTCAGAAAATTCTCGGAAAAATCTCGGAAAATTCTCGGAAAATTCTCGGAAAATTGACGGAAAATTCTCGGAAAATTCTCGGAAAATTCTCGGAAAATTCTCGGAAAATTCTCGGAAAATTCTCGGAAAATTCTGGGAAAATTCTCGGAAAGTTCTCGGAAAATTCTCGGAAAATTCTCGGAAAATTCTCGGAAAATTCTCGGAAAATTCTCGGAAAATTCTCGGAAAATTCTCGGAAAATTCTCGGAAAATTCTCCGGAAATTCTCGGAAAATTCTCGGAAAATTCTCGGAAAATTCTCAGAAAATTCTCGGAAAATTCTCGGAAAATTCCCAGAAAATTCTCGGAAAATTCTCGGAAAATTCTCGGAAAATTCTCGGAAAATTCTCGGAAAATTCTCGGAAAATTCTCGGAAAATTCTCGGAAAATTCTCGGAAAATTCTCGGAAAATTCTCGGAAAATTCTCGGAAAATTCTCGGAAAATTCTCGGAAAATTGACGGAAAATTCTCGGAAAATTCTCCGAAAATTCTCGGAAAATTCTCGGAAAATTCTCGGAAAATTCTCGGAAAATTCTCCGGAAATTCTCGGAAAATTCTCGGAAAATTCTCGGAAAATTCTCGGAAAATTCTCGGAATATTCTCGGAAAATTCTCGGAAAATTCTCGGAAAATTCTCGGAAAATTCTCGGAAAATTGGAAAATTCTCGGAAAATTCTCGGAAAATTCTCGGAAAATTCTCGGAAAATTCTCGGAAAAATCTCGGAAAATTCTCGGAAAATTCTCGGAAAATTCTCAGAAAATTCTCGGAAAATTCTCTGAAAATTCTCGGAAAATTCTCGGAAAATTCTCGGAAAATTCTCGGAAAATTCTCAGAAAATCGTCGGAAAATTCTCGGAAAATTCTCAGAAAATTCTCGGAAAAATCTCGGAAAATTCTCGAAAAATTCTCGGAAAATTGACGGAAAATTCTCGGAAAATTCTCGGAAAATTCTCGGAAAATTCTCGGAAAATTCTCGGAAAATTCTCGGAAAATTCTGGGAAAATTCTCGGAAAATTCTCGGAAAATTCTCGGAAAATTCTCGGAAAATTCTCGGAAAATTCTCGGAAAATTCTCGGAAAATTCTCAGAAAATTCTCGGAAAATTCCCAGAAAATTCTCGGAAAATTCTCGGAAAATTCTCGGAAATCTCTCGGAAAATTCTCGGAAAATTCTCGGAAAATTCTCGGAAAATTCTCGGAAAATTCTCGGAAAATTCTCGGAAAATTCTCGGAAAATTCTCGGAAAATTCTCGGAAAATTGACGGAAAATTCTCGGAAAATTCTCGGAAAATTCTCGGAAAATTCTCGGAAAATTCTCGGAAAATTCTCGGAAAATTCTCAGAAAATTCTCAGAAAATTCTCGGAAAATTCTCGGAAAATTCTCGGAAAATTCTCGGAAAATTCTCAGAAAATTCTCAGAAAATTCTCGGAAAATTCTCGGAAAATTCTCGGAAAATTCTCGGAAAATTTTCAGAAAATTCTCGGAAAATTCTCGGAAAATTCTCAGAAAATTCTCAGAAAATTCTCGGAAAATTCTCGGAAAATTCTCGGAAAATTCTCGGAAAATTCTCGGAAAATTCTCAGAAAATTCTCGGAAAATTCTCGGAAAATTCTCGGACAATTCTCGGAAAATTCTCGGAAAATTCTCGGAAAATTCTCGGAAAATTCTCGGAAAATTCTCGGAAAAATCTCGGAAAATTCTCGGAAAATTCTCGGAAAATTCTCAGAAAATTCTCGGAAAATTCTCCGAAAATTCTCGGAAAATTCTCGGAAAATTCTCGGAAAATTCTCGGAAAATTCTCCGGAAATTCTCGGAAAATTCTCGGAAAATTCTCGGAAAATTCTCGGAAAATTCTCGGAAAATTCTCGGAAAATTCTCGGAAAATTCTCGGAAAATTCTCGGAAAATTCTCGGAAAATTGGAAAATTCTCGGAAAATTCTCGGAAAATTCTCGGAAAATTCTCGGAAAATTCTCGGAAAAATCTCGGAAAATTCTCGGAAAATTCTCGGAAAATTCTCAGAAAATTCTCGGAAAATTCTCTGAAAATTCTCGGAAAATTCTCGGAAAATTCTCGGAAAATTCTCGGAAAATTCTCAGAAAATCGTCGGAAAATTCTCGGAAAATTCTCAGAAAATTCTCGGAAAAATCTCGGAAAATTCTCGGAAAATTCTCGGAAAATTGACGGAAAATTCTCGGAAAATTCTCGGAAAATTCTCGGAAAATTCTCGGAAAATTCTCGGAAAATTCTGGGAAAATTCTCGGAAAATTCTCGGAAAATTCTCGGAAAATTCTCGGAAAATTCTCGGAAAATTCTCGGAAAATTCTCGGAAAATTCTCGGAAAATTCTCAGAAAATTCTCGGAAAATTCCCAGAAAATTCTCGGAAAATTCTCGGAAAATTCTCGGAAAATTCTCGGAAAATTCTCGGAAAATTCTCGGAAAATTCTCGGAAAATTCTCGGAAAATTCTCGGAAAATTCTCGGAAAATTCTCGGAAAATTCTCGGAAAATTCTCGGAAAATTCTCGGAAAAATCTCGGAAAATTCTCGGAAAATTGGAAAATTCTCGGAAAATTCTCGGAAAATTCTCGGAAAATTCTCGGAAAATTCTCGGAAAAATCTCGGAAAATTCTCGGAAAATTCTCGGAAAATTCTCAGAAAATTCTCGGAAAATTCTCTGAAAATTCTCGGAAAATTCTCGGAAAATTCTCGGAAAATTCTCGGAAAATTCTCAGAAAATCGTCGGAAAATTCTCGGAAAATTCTCAGAAAATTCTCGGAAAAATCTCGGAAAATTCTCGGAAAACCCTCGGAAAATTGACGGAAAATTCTCGGAAAATTCTCGGAAAATTCTCGGAAAATTCTCGGAAAATTCTCGGAAAATTCTCGGAAAATTCTGGGAAAATTCTCGGAAAATTCTCGGAAAATTCTCGGAAAATTCTCGGAAAATTCTCGGAAAATTCTCGGAAAATTCTCGGAAAATTCTCAGAAAATTCTCGGAAAATTCCCAGAAAATTCTCGGAAAATTCTCGGAAAATTCTCGGAAATCTCTCGTAAAATTCTCGGAAAATTCTCGGAAAATTCTCGGAAAATTCTCGGAAAATTCTCGGAAAATTCTCGGACAATTCTCGGAAAATTCTCGGAAAATTCTCGGAAAATTCTCGGAAAATTCTCGGAAAATTCTCGGAAAAATCTCGGAAAATTCTCGGAAAAATCTCGGAAAATTCTCAGAAAATTCTCGGAAAATTCTCGGAAAATTCTCGGAAAATTCTCGGAAAATTCTCGGAAAATTCTCAGAAAATTCTCAATAAATTCTCGGAAAATTCTCGGAAAATTCTCGGAAAATTCTCGGAAAATTCTCGGAAATTTCTCAGAAAATCGTCGGAAAATTCTCGGAAAATTCTCGGAAAATTCTCGGAAAAATCTCGGAAAATTCTCGGAAAATTCTCGGAAAATTGACGGAAAATTCTCGGAAAATTCTGGGAAAATTCTCGGAAAATTCTCGGAAAATTCTCGGAAAATTCTCGGAAAATTCTCCGGAAATTCTCGGAAAATTCTCGGAAAATTCTCGGAAAATTCTCGGAAAATTCTCCGAATATTCCCAGAAAATTCTCGGAAAATTCTCGGAAAATTCTCGGAAAATTCTCGGAAAATTCTCGGAAAATTCTCGGAAAATTCTCGGAAAATTCTCGGAAAATTCTCGGAAAATTCTCGGAAAATTCTCGGAAAATTCTCGGAAAATTCTCGGAAAATTCTCGGAAAAATCTCGGAAAATTCTCGGAAAATTGGAAAATTCTCGGAAAATTCTCGGAAAATTCTCGGAAAATTCTCGGAAAATTCTCGGAAAAATCTCGGAAAATTCTCGGAAAATTCTCGGAAAATTCTCAGAAAATTCTCGGAAAATTCTCTGAAAATTCTCGGAAAATTCTCGGAAAATTCTCGGAAAATTCTCGGAAAATTCTCAGAAAATCGTCGGAAAATTCTCGGAAAATTCTCAGAAAATTCTCGGAAAAATCTCGGAAAATTCTCGGAAAATTCTCGGAAAATTGACGGAAAATTCTCGGAAAATTCTCGGAAAATTCTCGGAAAATTCTCGGAAAATTCTCGGAAAATTCTCGGAAAATTCTGGGAAAATTCTCGGAAAATTCTCGGAAAATTCTCGGAAAATTCTCGGAAAATTCTCGGAAAATTCTCGGAAAATTCTCGGAAAATTCTCAGAAAATTCTCGGAAAATTCCCAGAAAATTCTCGGAAAATTCTCGGAAAATTCTCGGAAATCTCTCGGAAAATTCTCGGAAAATTCTCGGAAAATTCTCGGAAAATTCTCGGAAAATTCTCGGAAAATTCTCGGACAATTCTCGGAAAATTCTCGGAAAATTCTCGGAAAATTCTCGGAAAATTCTCGGAAAATTCTCGGAAAAATCTCGGAAAATTCTCGGAAAAATCTCGGAAAATTCTCAGAAAATTCTCGGAAAATTCTCGGAAAATTCTCGGAAAATTCTCGGAAAATTCTCGGAAAATTCTCAGAAAATTCTCAATAAATTCTCGGAAAATTCTCGGAAAATTCTCGGAAAATTCTCGGAAAATTCTCGGAAATTTCTCAGAAAATCGTCGGAAAATTCTCGGAAAATTCTCGGAAAATTCTCGGAAAAATCTCGGAAAATTCTCGGAAAATTCTCGGAAAATTGACGGAAAATTCTCGGAAAATTCTCCGAAAATTCTCGGAAAATTCTCGGAAAATTCTCGGAAAATTCTCGGAAAATTCTCCGGAAATTCTCGGAAAATTCTCGGAAAATTCTCGGAAAATTCTCGGAAAATTCTCGGAATATTCTCGGAAAATTCTCGGAAAATTCTCGGAAAATTCTCGGAAAATTCTCGGAAAATTGGAAAATTCTCGGAAAATTCTCGGAAAATTCTCGGAAAATTCTCGGAAAATTCTCGGAAAAATCTCGGAAAATTCTCGGAAAATTCTCGGAAAATTCTCAGAAAATTCTCGGAAAATTCTCTGAAAATTCTCGGAAAATTCTCGGAAAATTCTCGGAAAATTCTCGGAAAATTCTCAGAAAATCGTCGGAAAATTCTCGGAAAATTCTCAGAAAATTCTCGGAAAAATCTCGGAAAATTCTCGGAAAATTCTCGGAAAATTGACGGAAAATTCTCGGAAAATTCTCGGAAAATTCTCGGAAAATTCTCGGAAAATTCTCGGAAAATTCTCGGAAAATTCTGGGAAAATTCTCGGAAAATTCTCGGAAAATTCTCGGAAAATTCTCGGAAAATTCTCGGAAAATTCTCGGAAAATTCTCGGAAAATTCTCGGAAAATTCTCGGAAAATTCTCAGAAAATTCTCGGAAAATTCCCAGAAAATTCTCGGAAAATTCTCGGAAAATTCTCGGAAATCTCTCGGAAAATTCTCGGAAAATTCTCGGAAAATTCTCGGAAAATTCTCGGAAAATTCTCGGAAAATTCTCGGAAAATTCTCGGAAAATTCTCGGAAAATTCTCGGAAAATTGACGGAAAATTCTCGGAAAATTCTCGGAAAATTCTCGGAAAATTCTCGGAAAATTCTCGGAAAATTCTCGGAAAATTCTCAGAAAATTCTCAGAAAATTCTCGGAAAATTCTCGGAAAATTCTCGGAAAATTCTCGGAAAATTCTCAGAAAATTCTCAGAAAATTCTCGGAAAATTCTCGGAAAATTCTCGGAAAATTCTCGGAAAATTGACGGAAAATTCTCGGAAAATTCTCGGAAAATTCCCGGAAAATTCTCGGAAGATTCTCGGAAAATTCTCAGAAAATTCTCGGAAAATTCTCGGAAAATCCTCGGCAAATTCTCAGAAAATTCTCGGAAAATTCTCGGAAAATTGTCGGAAAATTCTCGGAAAATTCTCGGAAAATTCTCGGAAAATTCTCGGAAAATTCTCGGAAAATTTTCAGAAAATTCTCGGAAAATTCTCGGAAAATTCTCAGAAAATTCTCAGAAAATTCTCGGAAAATTCTCGGAAAATTCTCGGAAAATTCTCGGAAAATTCTCGGAAAATTCTCAGAAAATTCTCGGAAAATTCTCGGAAAATTCTCGGACAATTCTCGGAAAATTCTCGGAAAATTCTCGGAAAATTCTCGGAAAATTCTCGGAAAATTCTCGGAAAATTCTCGGAAAATTCTCGGAAAATTCTCAGAAAATTCTCAATAAATTCTCAGAAAATTCTCGGAAAATTCTCGGAAAATTCTCGGAAAATTCTCGGAAATTTCTCAGAAAATCGTCGGAAAATTCTCGGAAAATTCTCGGAAAATTCTCGGAAAATTGACGGAAAATTCTCGGAAAATTCTCCGAAAATTCTCGGAAAATTCTCGGAAAATTCTCGGAAAATTCTCGGAAAATTCTCCGGAAATTCTCGGAAAATTCTCGGAAAATTCTCGGAAAATTCTCGGAAAATTCTCGGAAAATTCTCGGAAAATTCTCGGAAAATTCTCGGAAAATTCTCGGAAAATTCTCGGAAAATTGGAAAATTCTCGGAAAATTCTCGGAAAATTCTCGGAAAATTCTCGGAAAATTCTCGGAAAAATCTCGGAAAATTCTCGGAAAATTCTCGGAAAATTCTCAGAAAATTCTCGGAAAATTCTCTGAAAATTCTCGGAAAATTCTCGGAAAATTCTCGGAAAATTCTCGGAAAATTCTCAGAAAATCGTCGGAAAATTCTCGGAAAATTCTCAGAAAATTCTCGGAAAAATCTCGGAAAATTCTCGGAAAATTCTCGGAAAATTGACGGAAAATTCTCGGAAAATTCTCGGAAAATTCTCGGAAAATTCTCGGAAAATTCTCGGAAAATTCTCGGAAAATTCTGGGAAAATTCTCGGAAAATTCTCGGAAAATTCTCGGAAAATTCTCGGAAAATTCTCGGAAAATTCTCGGAAAATTCTCGGAAAATTCTCGGAAAATTCTCAGAAAATTCTCGGAAAATTCCCAGAAAATTCTCGGAAAATTCTCGGAAAATTCTCGGAAAATTCTCGGAAAATTCTCGGAAAATTCTCGGAAAATTCTCGGAAAATTCTCGGAAAATTCTCGGAAAATTCTCGGAAAATTCTCGGAAAATTCTCGGAAAATTCTCGGAAAATTCTCGGAAAATTCTCGGAAAATTGACGGAAAATTCTCGGAAAATTCTCCGAAAATTCTCGGAAAATTCTCGGAAAATTCTCGGAAAATTCTCGGAAAATTCTCCGGAAATTCTCGGAAAATTCTCGGAAAATTCTCGGAAAATTCTCGGAAAATTCTCGGAATATTCTCGGAAAATTCTCTGAAAATTCTCGGAAAATTCTCGGAAAATTCTCGGAAAATTGGAAAATTCTCGGAAAATTCTCGGAAAATTCTCGGAAAATTCTCGGAAAATTCTCGGAAAAATCTCGGAAAATTCTCGGAAAATTCTCGGAAAATTCTCAGAAAATTCTCGGAAAATTCTCTGAAAATTCTCGGAAAATTCTCGGAAAATTCTCGGAAAATTCTCGGAAAATTCTCAGAAAATCGTCGGAAAATTCTCGGAAAATTCTCAGAAAATTCTCGGAAAAATCTCGGAAAATTCTCGAAAAATTCTCGGAAAATTGACGGAAAATTCTCGGAAAATTCTCGGAAAATTCTCGGAAAATTCTCGGAAAATTCTCGGAAAATTCTCGGAAAATTCTGGGAAAATTCTCGGAAAATTCTCGGAAAATTCTCGGAAAATTCTCGGAAAATTCTCGGAAAATTCTCGGAAAATTCTCGGAAAATTCTCAGAAAATTCTCGGAAAATTCCCAGAAAATTCTCGGAAAATTCTCGGAAAATTCTCGGAAATCTCTCGGAAAATTCTCGGAAAATTCTCGGAAAATTCTCGGAAAATTCTCGGAAAATTCTCGGAAAATTCTCGGAAAATTCTCGGAAAATTCTCGGAAAATTCTCGGAAAATTGACGGAAAATTCTCGGAAAATTCTCGGAAAATTCTCGGAAAATTCTCGGAAAATTCTCGGAAAATTCTCGGAAAATTCTCAGAAAATTCTCAGAAAATTCTCGGAAAATTCTCGGAAAATTCTCGGAAAATTCTCGGAAAATTCTCAGAAAATTCTCAGAAAATTCTCGGAAAATTCTCGGAAAATTCTCGGAAAATTTTCAGAAAATTCTCGGAAAATTCTCGGAAAATTCTCAGAAAATTCTCAGAAAATTCTCGGAAAATTCTCGGAAAATTCTCGGAAAATTCTCGGAAAATTCTCGGAAAATTCTCAGAAAATTCTCGGAAAATTCTCGGAAAATTCTCGGACAATTCTCGGAAAATTCTCGGAAAATTCTCGGAAAATTCTCGGAAAATTCTCGGAAAATTCTCGGAAAAATCTCGGAAAATTCTCGGAAAATTCTCGGAAAATTCTCAGAAAATTCTCGGAAAATTCTCGGAAAATTCTCGGAAAATTCTCGGAAAATTCTCGGAAAATTCTCAGAAAATTCTCAATAAATTCTCAGAAAATTCTCGGAAAATTCTCGGAAAATTCTCGGAAAATTCTCGGAAATTTCTCAGAAAATCGTCGGAAAATTCTCGGAAAATTCTCGGAAAATTCTCGGAAAATTGACGGAAAATTCTCGGAAAATTCTCCGAAAATTCTCGGAAAATTCTCGGAAAATTTTCGGAAAATTCTCGGAAAATTCTCCGGAAATTCTCGGAAAATTCTCGGAAAATTCTCGGAAAATTCTCGGAAAATTCTCGGAAAATTCTCGGAAAATTCTCGGAAAATTCTCGGAAAATTCTCGGAAAATTCTCGGAAAATTGGAAAATTCTCGGAAAATTCTCGGAAAATTCTCGGAAAATTCTCGGAAAATTCTCGGAAAAATCTCGGAAAATTCTCGGAAAATTCTCGGAAAATTCTCAGAAAATTCTCGGAAAATTCTCTGAAAATTCTCGGAAAATTCTCGGAAAATTCTCGGAAAATTCTCGGAAAATTCTCAGAAAATCGTCGGAAAATTCTCGGAAAATTCTCAGAAAATTCTCGGAAAAATCTCGGAAAATTCTCGGAAAATTCTCGGAAAATTGACGGAAAATTCTCGGAAAATTCTCGGAAAATTCTCGGAAAATTCTCGGAAAATTCTCGGAAAATTCTCGGAAAATTCTGGGAAAATTCTCGGAAAATTCTCGGAAAATTCTCGGAAAATTCTCGGAAAATTCTCGGAAAATTCTCGGAAAATTCTCGGAAAATTCTCGGAAAATTCTCAGAAAATTCTCGGAAAATTCCCAGAAAATTCTCGGAAAATTCTCGGAAAATTCTCGGAAAATTCTCGGAAAATTCTCGGAAAATTCTCGGAAAATTCTCGGAAAATTCTCGGAAAATTCTCGGAAAATTCTCGGAAAATTCTCGGAAAATTCTCGGAAAATTCTCGGAAAATTCTCGGAAAATTCTCAGAAAAATCTCGGAAAATTCTCGGAAAATTGGAAAATTCTCGGAAAATTCTCGGAAAATTCTCGGAAAATTCTCGGAAAATTCTCGGGAAAATCTCGGAAAATTCTCGGAAAATTCTCGGAAAATTCTCAGAAAATTCTCGGAAAATTCTCTGAAAATTCTCGGAAAATTCTCGGAAAATCCTCGGAAAATTCTCGGAAAATTCTCAGAAAATCGTCGGAAAATTCTCGGAAAATTCTCAGAAAATTCTCGGAAAAATCTCGGAAAATTCTCGGAAAATTCTCGGAAAATTGACGGAAAATTCTCGGAAAATTCTCGGAAAATTCTCGGAAAATTCTCGGAAAATTCTCGGAAAATTCTCGGAAAATTCTGGGAAAATTCTCGGAAAATTCTCGGAAAATTCTCGGAAAATTCTCGGAAAATTCTCGGAAAATTCTCGGAAAATTCTCGGAAAATTCTCAGAAAATTCTCGGAAAATTCCCAGAAAATTCTCGGAAAATTCTCGGAAAATTCTCGGAAATCTCTCGGAAAATTCTCGGAAAATTCTCGGAAAATTCTCGGAAAATTCTCGGAAAATTCTCCGAAAATTCTCGGAAAATTCTCGGAAAATTCTCGGAAAATTCTCGGAAAATTGGCGGAAAATTCTCGGAAAATTCTCGGAAAATTCTCGGAAAATTCTCGGAAAATTCTCGGAAAATTCTCGGAAAATTCTCAGAAAATTCTCAGAAAATTCTCGGAAAATTCTCGGAAAATTCTCGGAAAATTCTCGGAAAATTCTCAGAAAATTCTCAGAAAATTCTCGGAAAATTCTCGGAAAATTCTCGGAAAATTCTCGGAAAATTGACGGAAAATTCTCGGAAAATTCTCGGAAAATTCTCGGAAAATTCTCGGAAGATTCTCGGAAAATTCTCAGAAAATTCTCGGAAAATTCTCGGAAAATTCTCGGCAAATTCTCAGAAAATTCTCGGAAAATTCTCGGAAAATTGTCGGAAAATTCTCGGAAAATTCTCGGAAAATTCTCGGAAAATTCTCGGAAAATTCTCGGAAAATTTTCAGAAAATTCTCGGAAAATTCTCGGAAAATTCTCAGAAAATTCTCAGAAAATTCTCGGAAAATTCTCGGAAAATTCTCGGAAAATTCTCGGAAAATTCTCGGAAAATTCTCAGAAAATTCTCGGAAAATTCTCGGAAAATTCTCGGACAATTCTCGGAAAATTCTCGGAAAATTCTCGGAAAATTCTCGGAAAATTCTCGGAAAATTCTCGGAAAAATCTCGGAAAATTCTCGGAAAATTCTCGGAAAATTCTCAGAAAATTCTCGGAAAATTCTCGGAAAATTCTCGGAAAATTCTCGGAAAATTCTCGGAAAATTCTCAGAAAATTCTCAATAAATTCTCAGAAAATTCTCGGAAAATTCTCGGAAAATTCTCGGAAAATTCTCGGAAATTTCTCAGAAAATCGTCGGAAAATTCTCGGAAAATTCTCGGAAAATTCTCGGAAAATTGACGGAAAATTCTCGGAAAATTCTCCGAAAATTCTCGGAAAATTCTCGGAAAATTCTCGGAAAATTCTCGGAAAATTCTCCGGAAATTCTCGGAAAATTCTCGGAAAATTCTCGGAAAATTCTCGGAAAATTCTCGGAAAATTCTCGGAAAATTCTCGGAAAATTCTCGGAAAATTCTCGGAAAATTCTCGGAAAATTGGAAAATTCTCGGAAAATTCTCGGAAAATTCTCGGAAAATTCTCGGAAAATTCTCGGAAAAATCTCGGAAAATTCTCGGAAAATTCTCGGAAAATTCTCAGAAAATTCTCGGAAAATTCTCTGAAAATTCTCGGAAAATTCTCGGAAAATTCTCGGAAAATTCTCGGAAAATTCTCAGAAAATCGTCGGAAAATTCTCGGAAAATTCTCAGAAAATTCTCGGAAAAATCTCGGAAAATTCTCGGAAAATTCTCGGAAAATTGACGGAAAATTCTCGGAAAATTCTCGGAAAATTCTCGGAAAATTCTCGGAAAATTCTCGGAAAATTCTCGGAAAATTCTGGGAAAATTCTCGGAAAATTCTCGGAAAATTCTCGGAAAATTCTCGGAAAATTCTCGGAAAATTCTCGGAAAATTCTCGGAAAATTCTCGGAAAATTCTCAGAATATTCTCGGAAAATTCCCAGAAAATTCTCGGAAAATTCTCGGAAAATTCTCGGAAAATTCTCGGAAAATTCTCGGAAAATTCTCGGAAAATTCTCGGAAAATTCTCGGAAAATTCTCGGAAAATTCTCGGAAAATTCTCGGAAATATCTCGGAAAATTCTCGGAAAATTGACGGAAAATTCTCGGAAAATTCTCGGAAAATTCTCGGAAAATTCTCGGAAAATTCTCGGAAAATTCTCGGAAAATTCTCAGAAAATTCTCAGAAAATTCTCGGAAAATTCTCGGAAAATTCTCGGAAAATTCTCGGAAAATTCTCAGAAAATTCTCGGGAAAATTCTCGGAAAATTCTCGGAAAATTCTCGGAAAATTCTCGGAAAATTCTCGGAAAAATCTCGGAAAATTCTCGGAAAATTCTCGGAAAATTGACGGAAAATTCTCGGAAAATTCTCGGAAAATTCTCGGAAAATTCTCGGAAAATTCTCGGAAAATTCTCGGAAAATTCTCCGAAAATTCTCGGAAAATTCACGGAAAATTCTCGGAAAATTCTCGGAAAATTGACGGAAAATTCTCGGAAAATTCTCGGAAAATTCTCGGAAAATTCTCGGAAAATTCTCAGAAAATTCTCGGAAAATTCTCGGAAAAATCTCGGAAAAGTCTCGGAAAATTCTCGGAAAATTCTCGGAAAATTGTCGGAAAATTCTCGGAAAATTCTCGGAAAATTCTAGAAAAATTCTCGGAAAATTCTCGGAAAATTCTCAGAAAATTCTCAGAAAATTCTCGGAAAATTCTCGGAAAATTCTCGGAAAATTCTCGGAAAATTCTCCGAAAATTCTCAGAAAATTCTCGGAAAATTCTCGGAAAATTCTCTGAAAATTCTCGGAAAATTCTCGGAAAATTCTCGGAAAATTCTCGGAGAATTCTCGGAAAATTCTCGGAAAATTCTCGGAAAATTCTCGGAAAATTCTCGGAAAATTCTCGGAAAATTGACGGAAAATTCTCGGAAAATTCTCGGAAAATTCTCGGAAAATTCTCGGAAAATTCTCGGAAAATTCTCGGAAAATTCTCAGAAAATTCTCGGAAAATTCTCTGAAAATTCTCGGAAAATTCTCGGAAAATTCTCGGAAAATTCTCGGAAAATTCTCAGAAAATCGTCCGAAAATTCTCGGAAAATTCTCAGAAAATTCTCGGAAAAATCTCGGAAAATTCTCGGAAAATTCTCGGAAAATTGACGGAAAATTCTCGGAAAATTCTCGGAAAATTCTCGGAAAATTCTCGGAAAATTCTCGGAAAATTCTCGGAAAATTCTGGGAAAATTCTCGGAAAATTCTCGGAAAATTCTCGGAAAATTCTCGGAAAATTCTCGGAAAATTCTCGGAAAATTCTCGGAAAATTCTCGGAAAATTCTCAGAAAATTCTCGGAAAATTCCCAGAAAATTCTCGGAAAATTCTCGGAAAATTCTCGGAAAATTCTCGGAAAATTCTCGGAAAATTCTCGGAAAATTCTCGGAAAATTCTCGGAAAATTCTCGGAAAATTCTCGGAAAATTCTCGGAAAATTCTCGGAAAATTCTCGGAAAATTGACGGAAAATTCTCGGAAAATTCTCGGAAAATTCTCGGAAAATTCTCGGAAAATTCTCGGAAAATTCTCGGAAAATTCTCGGAAAATTCTCGGAAAATTCTCGGAAAATTGACGGAAAATTCTCGGAAAATTCTCGGAAAATTCTCGGAAAATTCTCGGAAAATTCTCGGAAAATTCTCGGAAAATTCTCAGAAAATTCTCAGAAAATTCTCGGAAAATTCTCGGAAAATTCTCGGAAAATTCTCGGAAAATTCTCAGAAAATTCTCGGGAAAATTCTCGGAAAATTCTCGGAAAATTCTCGGAAAATTCTCGGAAAATTCTCGGAAAAATCTCGGAAAATTCTCGGAAAATTCTCGGAAAATTGACGGAAAATTCTCGGAAAATTCTCGGAAAATTCTCGGAAAATTCTCGGAAAATTCTCGGAAAATTCTCGGAAAATTCTCCGAAAATTCTCGGAAAATTCTCGGAAAATTCTCGGAAAATTCTCGGAAAATTGACGGAAAATTCTCGGAAAATTCTCGGAAAATTCTCGGAAAATTCTCGGAAAATTCTCAGAAAATTCTCCGAAAATTCTCGGAAAAATCTCGGAAAAATCTCGGAAAATTCTCGGAAAATTCTCGGAAAATTCTCGGAAAATTCTCGGAAAATTCTCGGAAAATTCTCGGAAAATTCTCGAAAAATTCTCGGAAAATTCTCGGAAAATTCTCAGAAAATTCTCAGAAAATTCTCGGAAAATTCTCGGAAAATTCTCGGAAAATTCTCGGAAAATTCTCGGAAAATTCTCAGAAAATTCTCGGAAAATTCTCGGAAAAATCTCGGAAAAATCTCGGAAAATTCTCGGAAAATTCTCGGAAAATTCTCGGAAAATTCTCGGAAAATTCTCGGAAAATTCTCGGAAAATTCTCGAAAAATTCTCGGAAAATTCTCGGAAAATTCTCAGAAAATTCTCAGAAAATTCTCGGAAAATTCTCGGAAAATTCTCGGAAAATTCTCGGAAAATTCTCTGAAAATTCTCGGAAAATTCTCGGAAAATTCTCGGAAAATTCTCGGAAAATTCTCGGAAAATTCTCGGAAAATTCTCGGAAAATTCTCGGAAAATTCTCGGAAAATTCTCGGAAAATTGACGGAAAATTCTCGGAAAATTCTCGGAAAATTCTCGGAAAATTCTCGGAAAATTCTCGGAAAATTCTCGGAAAATTCTCAGAAAATTCTCGGAAAATTCTCTGAAAATTCTCGGAAAATTCTCGGAAAATTCTCGGAAAATTCTCGGAAAATTCTCAGAAAATCGTCGGAAAATTCTCGGAAAATTCTCAGAAAATTCTCGGAAAAATCTCGGAAAATTCTCGGAAAATTCTCGGAAAATTGACGGAAAATTCTCGGAAAATTCTCGGAAAATTCTCGGAAAATTCTCGGAAAATTCTCGGAAAATTCTCGGAAAATTCTGGGAAAATTCTCGGAAAATTCTCGGAAAATTCTCGGAAAATTCTCGGAAAATTCTCGGAAAATTCTCGGAAAATTCTCGGAAAATTCTCGGAAAATTCTCAGAAAATTCTCGGAAAATTCCCAGAAAATTCTCGGAAAATTCTCGGAAAATTCTCGGAAAATTCTCGGAAAATTCTCGGAAAATTCTCGGAAAATTCTCGGAAAATTCTCGGAAAATTCTCGGAAAATTCTCGGAAAATTCTCGGAAAATTGACGGAAAATTCTCGGAAAATTCTCGGAAAATTCTCGGAAAATTCTCAGAAAAATCTCGGAAAATTCTCGGAAAATTCTCAGAAAATTCTCAGAAAATTCTCGGAAAATTCTCGGAAAATTCTCGGAAAATTCTCGGAAAATTCTCAGAAAATTCTCAGAAAATTCTCGGAAAATTCTCGGAAAATTCTCGGAAAATTCTCGGAAAATTGACGGAAAATTCTCGGAAAATTCTCGGAAAATTCTCGGAAAATTCTCGGAAGATTCTCGGAAAATTCTCAGAAAATTCTCGGAAAATTCTCGGAAAATTCTCGGCAAATTCTCGGAAAATTCTCGGAAAATTCTCGGAAAATTGTCGGAAAATTCTCGGAAAATTCTCGGAAAATTCTCGGAAAATTCTCGGAAAATTCTCGGAAAATTTTCAGAAAATTCTCGGAAAATTCTCGGAAAATTCTCAGAAAATTCTCAGAAAATTCTCGGAAAATTCTCGGAAAATTCTCGGAAAATTCTCGGAAAATTCTCGGAAAATTCTCAGAAAATTCTCGGAAAATTCTCGGAAAATTCTCGGACAATTCTCGGAAAATTCTCGGAAAATTCTCGGAAAATTCTCGGAAAATTCTCGGAAAATTCTCGGAAAAATCTCGGAAAAATCTCGGAAAATTCTCGGAAAATTCTCAGAAAATTCTCGGAAAATTCTCGGAAAATTCTCGGAAAATTCTCGGAAAATTCTCGGAAAATTCTCAGAAAATTCTCAATAAATTCTCGGAAAATTCTCGGAAAATTCTCGTAAAATTATCGGAAAATTCTCGGAAATTTCTCAGAAAATCGTCGGAAAATTCTCGGAAAATTCTCGGAAAATTCTCGGAAAATTCTCAGAAAATTCTCAGAAAATTCTCGGAAAATTCTCGGAAAATTCTCGGAAAATTCTCGGAAAATTGAGGGAAAATTCTCGGAAAATTCTCGGAAAATTCTCGGAAAATTCTCGGAAGATTCTCGGAAAATTCTCAGAAAATTCTCGGAAAATTCTCGGAAAATTCTCGGCAAATTCTCGGAAAATTCTCGGAAAATTCTCGGAAAATTGTCGGAAAATTCTCGGAAAATTCTCGGAAAATTCTCGGAAAATTCTCGGAAAATTCTCGGAAAATTCTCAGAAAATTCTCGGAAAATTCTCGGAAAATTCTCAGAAAATTCTCAGAAAATTCTCGGAAAATTCTCGGAAAATTCTCGGAAAATTCTCGGAAAATTCTCGGAAAATTCTCAGAAAATTCTCGGAAAATTCTCGGAAAATTCTCGGACAATTCTCGGAAAATTCTCGGAAAATTCTCGGAAAATTCTCGGAAAATTCTCGGAAAATTCTCGGAAAAATCTCGGAAAATTCTCGGAAAATTCTCGGAAAATTCTCAGAAAATTCTCGGAAAATTCTCGGAAAATTCTCGGAAAATTCTCGGAAAATTCTCGGAAAATTCTCAGAAAATTCTCAATAAATTCTCGGAAAATTCTCGGAAAATTCTCGTAAAATTATCGGAAAATTCTCGGAAATTTCTCAGAAAATCGTCGGAAAATTCTCGGAAAATTCTCGGAAAATTCTCGGAAAATTCTCGGAAAATTCTGGGAAAATTCTCGGAAAATTCTCGGAAAATTCTCGGAAAATTCTCGGAAAATTCTCGGAAAATTCTCGGAAAATTCTCAGAAAATTCTCGGAAAAATCTCGGAAAATTCTCGGAAAATTCTCGGAAAATTGACGGAAAATTCTCGGAAAATTCTCGGAAAATTCTCGGAAAATTCTCGGAAAATTCTCGGAAAATTCTCGGAAAATTCTGGGAAAATTCTCGGAAAATTCTCGGAAAATTCTCGGAAAATTCTCGGAAAATTCTCGGAAAATTCTCGGAAAATTCTCGGAAAATTCTCGGAAAATTCTCGGAAAATTCTCGGAAAATTCTCGGAAAATTCTCGGAAAATTGGAAAATTCTCGGAAAATTCTCGGAAAATTCTCGGAAAATTCTCGGAAAATTCTCGGAAAAATCTCGGAAAATTCTCGGAAAATTCTCGGAAAATTCTCAGAAAATTCTCGGAAAATTCTCTGAAAATTCTCGGAAAATTCTCGGAAAATTCTCGGAAAATTCTCGGAAAATTCTCAGAAAATCGTCGGAAAATTCTCGGAAAATTCTCAGAAAATTCTCGGAAAAATCTCGGAAAATTCTCGGAAAATTCTCGGAAAATTGACGGAAAATTCTCGGAAAATTCTCGGAAAATTCTCGGAAAATTCTCGGAAAATTCTCGGAAAATTCTCGGAAAATTCTGGGAAAATTCTCGGAAAATTCTCGGAAAATTCTCGGAAAATTCTCGGAAAATTCTCGGAAAATTCTCGGAAAATTCTCGGAAAATTCTCGGAAAATTCTCAGAAAATTCTCGGAAAATTCCCAGAAAATTCACGGAAAATTCTCGGAAAATTCTCGGAAAATTCTCGGAAAATTCTCGGAAAATTCTCGGAAAATTCTCGGAAAATTCTCGGAAAATTCTCGGAAAATTCTCGGAAAATTCTCGGAAAATTCTCGGAAAATTCTCGGAAAATTCTCGGAAAATTCTCGGAAAAATCTCGGAAAATTCTCGGAAATTGGAAAATTCTCGGAAAATTCTCGGAAAATTCTCGGAAAATTCTCGGAAAATTCTCGGAAAAATCTCGGAAAATTCTCGGAAAATTCTCGGAAAATTCTCAGAAAATTCTCGGAAAATTCTCTGAAAATTCTCGGAAAATTCTCGGAAAATCCTCGGAAAATTCTCGGAAAATTCTCAGAAAATCGTCGGAAAATTCTCGGAAAATTCTCAGAAAATTCTCGGAAAAATCTCGGAAAATTCTCGGAAAATTCTCGGAAAATTGACGGAAAATTCTCGGAAAATTCTCGGAAAATTCTCGGAAAATTCTCGGAAAATTCTCGGAAAATTCTCGGAAAATTCTGGGAAAATTCTCGGAAAATTCTCGGAAAATTCTCGGAAAATTCTCGGAAAATTCTCGGAAAATTCTCGGAAAATTCTCGGAAAATTCTCGGAAAATTCTCGGAAAATTCTCGGAAAATTGACGGAAAATTCTCGGAAAATTCTCGGAAAATTCTCGGAAAATTCTCGGAAAATTCTCGGAAAATTCTCGGAAAATTCTCAGAAAATTCTCAGAAAATTCTCGGAAAATTCTCGGAAAATTCTCGGAAAATTCTCGGAAAATTCTCAGAAAATTCTCAGAAAATTCTCGGAAAATTCTCGGAAAATTCTCGGAAAATTCTCGGAAAATTGACGGAAAATTCTCGGAAAATTCTCGGAAAATTCTCGGAAAATTCTCGGAAGATTCTCGGAAAATTCTCAGAAAATTCTCGGAAAATTCTCGGAAAATTCTCGGCAAATTCTCGGAAAATTCTCGGAAAATTCTCGGAAAATTCTCGGAAAATTCTCGGAAAATTCTCAGAAAATTCTCGGAAAATTCTCGGAAAATTCTCGGACAATTCTCGGAAAATTCTCGGAAAATTCTCGGAAAATTCTCGGAAAATTCTCGGAAAATTCTCGGAAAAATCTCGGAAAATTCTCGGAAAATTCTCGGAAAATTCTCAGAAAATTCTCGGAAAATTCTCGGAAAATTCTCGGAAAATTCTCGGAAAATTCTCGGAAAATTCTCAGAAAATTCTCAATAAATTCTCAGAAAATTCTCGGAAAATTCTCGGAAAATTCTCGGAAAATTCTCGGAAATTTCTCAGAAAATCGTCGGAAAATTCTCGGAAAATTCTCGGAAAATTCTCGGAAAATTGACGGAAAATTCTCGGAAAATTCTCCGAAAATTCTCGGAAAATTCTCGGAAAATTCTCGGAAAATTCTCGGAAAATTCTCCGGAAATTCTCGGAAAATTCTCGGAAAATTCTCGGAAAATTCTCGGAAAATTCTCGGAAAATTCTCGGAAAATTCTCGGAAAATTCTCGGAAAATTCTCGGAAAATTCTCGGAAAATTGGAAAATTCTCGGAAAATTCTCGGAAAATTCTCGGAAAATTCTCGGAAAATTCTCGGAAAGATCTCGGAAAATTCTCGGAAAATTCTCGGAAAATTCTCAGAAAATTCTCGGAAAATTCTCTGAAAATTCTCGGAAAATTCTCGGAAAATTCTCGGAAAATTCTCGGAAAATTCTCAGAAAATCGTCGGAAAATTCTCGGAAAATTCTCAGAAAATTCTCGGAAAAATCTCGGAAAATTCTCGGAAAATTCTCGGAAAATTGACGGAAAATTCTCGGAAAATTCTCGGAAAATTCTCGGAAAATTCTCGGAAAATTCTCGGAAAATTCTCGGAAAATTCTGGGAAAATTCTCGGAAAATTCTCGGAAAATTCTCGGAAAATTCTCGGAAAATTCTCGGAAAATTCTCGGAAAATTCTCGGAAAATTCTCGGAAAATTCTCAGAATATTCTCGGAAAATTCCCAGAAAATTCTCGGAAAATTCTCGGAAAATTCTCGGAAAATTCTCGGAAAATTCTCGGAAAATTCTCGGAAAATTCTCGGAAAATTCTCGGAAAATTCTCGGAAAATTCTCGGAAAATTCTCGGAAAATTCTCGGAAAATTGACGGAAAATTCTCGGAAAATTCTCGGAAAATTCTCGGAAAATTCTCGGAAAATTCTCGGAAAATTCTCGGAAAATTCTCAGAAAATTCTCAGAAAATTCTCGGAAAATTCTCGGAAAATTCTCGGAAAATTCTCGGAAAATTCTCAGAAAATTCTCGGGAAAATTCTCGGAAAATTCTCGGAAAATTCTCGGAAAATTCTCGGAAAATTCTCGGAAAAATCTCGGAAAATTCTCGGAAAATTCTCGGAAAATTGACGGAAAATTCTCGGAAAATTCTCGGAAAATTCTCGGAAAATTCTCGGAAAATTCTCGGAAAATTCTCGGAAAATTCTCCGAAAATTCTCGGAAAATTCTCGGAAAATTCTCGGAAAATTCTCGGAAAATTGACGGAAAATTCTCGGAAAATTCTCGGAAAATTCTCGGAAAATTCTCGGAAAATTCTCAGAAAATTCTCGGAAAATTCTCGGAAAAATCTCGGAAAAGTCTCGGAAAATTCTCGGAAAATTCTCGGAAAATTCTCGGAAAATTCTCGGAAAATTCTCGGAAAATTCTCGAAAAATTCTCGGAAAATTCTCGGAAAATTCTCAGAAAATTCTCAGAAAATTCTCGGAAAATTCTCGGAAAATTCTCGGAAAATTCTCGGAAAATTCTCGGAAAATTCTCAGAAAATTCTCGGAAAATTCTCGGAAAATTCTCTGAAAATTCTCGGAAAATTCTCGGAAAATTCTCGGAAAATTCTCGGAGAATTCTCGGAAAATTCTCGGAAAATTCTCGGAAAATTCTCGGAAAATTCTCGGAAAATTCTCGGAAAATTGACGGAAAATTCTCGGAAAATTCTCGGAAAATTCTCGGAAAATTCTCGGAAAATTCTCGGAAAATTCTCGGAAAATTCTCAGAAAATTCTCGGAAAATTCTCTGAAAATTCTCGGAAAATTCTCGGAAAATTCTCGGAAAATTCTCGGAAAATTCTCAGAAAATCGTCCGAAAATTCTCGGAAAATTCTCAGAAAATTCTCGGAAAAATCTCGGAAAATTCTCGGAAAATTCTCGGAAAATTGACGGAAAATTCTCGGAAAATTCTCGGAAAATTCTCGGAAAATTCTCGGAAAATTCTCGGAAAATTCTCGGAAAATTCTGGGAAAATTCTCGGAAAATTCTCGGAAAATTCTCGGAAAATTCTCGGAAAATTCTCGGAAAATTCTCGGAAAATTCTCGGAAAATTCTCGGAAAATTCTCAGAAAATTCTCGGAAAATTCCCAGAAAATTCTCGGAAAATTCTCGGAAAATTCTCGGAAAATTCTCGGAAAATTCTCGGAAAATTCTCGGAAAATTCTCGGAAAATTCTCGGAAAATTCTCGGAAAATTCTCGGAAAATTCTCGGAAAATTCTCGGAAAATTCTCGGAAAATTGACGGAAAATTCTCGGAAAATTCTCGGAAAATTCTCGGAAAATTCTCGGAAAATTCTCGGAAAATTCTCGGAAAATTCTCGGAAAATTCTCGGAAAATTCTCGGAAAATTGACGGAAAATTCTCGGAAAATTCTCGGAAAATTCTCGGAAAATTCTCGGAAAATTCTCGGAAAATTCTCGGAAAATTCTCAGAAAATTCTCAGAAAATTCTCGGAAAATTCTCGGAAAATTCTCGGAAAATTCTCGGAAAATTCTCAGAAAATTCTCGGGAAAATTCTCGGAAAATTCTCGGAAAATTCTCGGAAAATTCTCGGAAAATTCTCGGAAAAATCTCGGAAAATTCTCGGAAAATTCTCGGAAAATTGACGGAAAATTCTCGGAAAATTCTCGGAAAATTCTCGGAAAATTCTCGGAAAATTCTCGGAAAATTCTCGGAAAATTCTCCGAAAATTCTCGGAAAATTCTCGGAAAATTCTCGGAAAATTCTCGGAAAATTGACGGAAAATTCTCGGAAAATTCTCGGAAAATTCTCGGAAAATTCTCGGAAAATTCTCAGAAGATTCTCGGAAAATTCTCGGAAAAATCTCGGAAAAATCTCGGAAAATTCTCGGAAAATTCTCGGAAAATTCTCGGAAAATTCTCGGAAAATTCTCGGAAAATTCTCGGAAAATTCTCGAAAAATTCTCGGAAAATTCTCGGAAAATTCTCAGAAAATTCTCAGAAAATTCTCGGAAAATTCTCGGAAAATTCTCGGAAAATTCTCGGAAAATTCTCGGAAAATTCTCAGAAAATTCTCGGAAAATTCTCGGAAAATTCTCTGAAAATTCTCGGAAAATTCTCGGAAAATTCTCGGAAAATTCTCGGAAAATTCTCGGAAAATTCTCGGAAAATTCTCGGAAAATTCTCGGAAAATTCTCGGAAAATTCTCGGAAAATTGACGGAAAATTCTCGGAAAATTCTCGGAAAATTCTCGGAAAATTCTCGGAAAATTCTCGGAAAATTCTCGGAAAATTCTCAGAAAATTCTCGGAAAATTCTCTGAAAATTCTCGGAAAATTCTCGGAAAATTCTCGGAAAATTCTCGGAAAATTCTCAGAAAATCGTCGGAAAATTCTCGGAAAATTCTCAGAAAATTCTCGGAAAAATCTCGGAAAATTCTCGGAAAATTCTCGGAAAATTGACGGAAAATTCTCGGAAAATTCTCGGAAAATTCTCGGAAAATTCTCGGAAAATTCTCGGAAAATTCTCGGAAAATTCTGGGAAAATTCTCGGAAAATTCTCGGAAAATTCTCGGAAAATTCTCGGAAAATTCTCGGAAAATTCTCGGAAAATTCTCGGAAAATTCTCGGAAAATTCTCAGAAAATTCTCGGAAAATTCCCAGAAAATTCTCGGAAAATTCTCGGAAAATTCTCGGAAAATTCTCGGAAAATTCTCGGAAAATTCTCGGAAAATTCTCGGAAAATTCTCGGAAAATTCTCGGAAAATTCTCGGAAAATTCTCGGAAAATTGACGGAAAATTCTCGGAAAATTCTCGGAAAATTCTCGGAAAATTCTCAGAAAAATCTCGGAAAATTCTCGGAAAATTCTCAGAAAATTCTCAGAAAATTCTCGGAAAATTCTCGGAAAATTCTCGGAAAATTCTCGGAAAATTCTCAGAAAATTCTCAGAAAATTCTCGGAAAATTCTCGGAAAATTCTCGGAAAATTCTCGGAAAATTGACGGAAATTTCTCGGAAAATTCTCGGAAAATTCTCGGAAAATTCTCGGAAGATTCTCGGAAAATTCTCAGAAAATTCTCGGAAAATTCTCGGAAAATTCTCGGCAAATTCTCGGAAAATTCTCGGAAAATTCTCGGAAAATTGTCGGAAAATTCTCGGAAAATTCTCGGAAAATTCTCGGAAAATTCTCGGAAAATTCTCGGAAAATTCTCAGAAAATTCTCGGAAAATTCTCGGAAAATTCTCGGACAATTCTCGGAAAATTCTCGGAAAATTCTCGGAAAATTCTCGGAAAATTCTCGGAAAATTCTCGGAAAAATCTCGGAAAAATCTCGGAAAATTCTCGGAAAATTCTCAGAAAATTCTCGGAAAATTCTCGGAAAATTCTCGGACAATTCTCGGAAAATTCTCGGAAAATTCTCGGAAAATTCTCGGAAAATTCTCGGAAAATTCTCGGAAAAATCTCGGAAAAATCTCGGAAAATTCTCGGAAAATTCTCAGAAAATTCTCGGAAAATTCTCGGAAAATTCTCGGAAAATTCTCGGAAAATTCTCGGAAAATTCTCAGAAAATTCTCAATAAATTCTCGGAAAATTCTCGGAAAATTCTCGTAAAATTATCGGAAAATTCTCGGAAATTTCTCAGAAAATCGTCGGAAAATTCTCGGAAAATTCTCGGAAAATTCTCGGAAAATTCTCAGAAAATTCTCAGAAAATTCTCGGAAAATTCTCGGAAAATTCTCGGAAAATTCTCGGAAAATTGAGGGAAAATTCTCGGAAAATTCTCGGAAAATTCTCGGAAAATTCTCGGAAGATTCTCGGAAAATTCTCAGAAAATTCTCGGAAAATTCTCGGAAAATTCTCGGCAAATTCTCGGAAAATTCTCGGAAAATTCTCGGAAAATTGTCGGAAAATTCTCGGAAAATTCTCGGAAAATTCTCGGAAAATTCTCGGAAAATTCTCGGAAAATTCTCAGAAAATTCTCGGAAAATTCTCGGAAAATTCTCAGAAAATTGTCAGAAAATTCTCGGAAAATTCTCGGAAAATTCTCGGAAAATTCTCGGAAAATTCTCGGAAAATTCTCAGAAAATTCTCGGAAAATTCTCGGAAAATTCTCGGACAATT
The DNA here is from genome assembly GCA_964036045.1 of Eutreptiella sp. 'Long Island Sound 2002'. Lineage (NCBI taxonomy): Eukaryota > Euglenozoa > Euglenophyceae > Eutreptiales > Eutreptiaceae > Eutreptiella > Eutreptiella sp. 'Long Island Sound 2002'. The sequence goes on along the minus strand of CAXIWF010001189.1, from coordinate 7,851 downwards.
CTCGGAAAATTCTCGGAAAATTCTCGGAAAATTCTCGGAAAATTCTCGGAAAATTCTCGGAAAAATCTCGGAAAATTCTCGGAAAATTCTCGGAAAATTCTCGGAAAATTCTCAGAAAATTCTCGGAAAATTCTCGGAAAATTCTCGGAAAATTCTCGGAAAATTCTCGGAAAATTCTCAGAAAATTCTCAATAAATTCTCGGAAAATTCTCGGAAAATTCTCGTAAAATTATCGGAAAATTCTCGGAAATTTCTCAGAAAATCGTCGGAAAATTCTCGGAAAATTCTCGGAAAATTCTCGGAAAATTCTCGGAAAATTCTGGGAAAATTCTCGGAAAATTCTCGGAAAATTCTCGGAAAATTCTCGGAAAATTCTCGGAAAATTCTCGGAAAATTCTCAGAAAATTCTCGGAAAAATCTCGGAAAATTCTCGGAAAATTCTCGGAAAATTGACGGAAAATTCTCGGAAAATTCTCGGAAAATTCTCGGAAAATTCTCGGAAAATTCTCGGAAAATTCTCGGAAAATTCTGGGAAAATTCTCGGAAAATTCTCGGAAAATTCTCGGAAAATTCTCGGAAAATTCTCGGAAAATTCTCGGAAAATTCTCGGAAAATTCTCGGAAAATTCTCAGAAAATTCTCGGAAAATTCCCAGAAAATTCTCGGAAAATTCTCGGAAAATTCTCGGAAAATTCTCGGAAAATTCTCGGAAAATTCTCGGAAAATTCTCGGAAAATTCTCGGAAAATTCTCGGAAAATTCTCGGAAAATTCTCGGAAAATTGACGGAAAATTCTCGGAAAATTCTCGGAAAATTCTCGGAAAATTCTCAGAAAAATCTCGGAAAATTCTCGGAAAATTCTCAGAAAATTCTCAGAAAATTCTCGGAAAATTCTCGGAAAATTCTCGGAAAATTCTCGGAAAATTCTCAGAAAATTCTCAGAAAATTCTCGGAAAATTCTCGGAAAATTCTCGGAAAATTCTCGGAAAATTGACGGAAAATTCTCGGAAAATTCTCGGAAAATTCTCGGAAAATTCTCGGAAGATTCTCGGAAAATTCTCAGAAAATTCTCGGAAAATTCTCGGAAAATTCTCGGCAAATTCTCGGAAAATTCTCGGAAAATTCTCGGAAAATTGTCGGAAAATTCTCCGAAAATTCTCGGAAAATTCTCGGAAAATTCTCGGAAAATTCTCGGAAAATTTTCAGAAAATTCTCGGAAAATTCTCGGAAAATTCTCAGAAAATTCTCAGAAAATTCTCGGAAAATTCTCGGAAAATTCTCGGAAAATTCTCGGAAAATTCTCGGAAAATTCTCAGAAAATTCTCGGAAAATTCTCGGAAAATTCTCGGACAATTCTCGGAAAATTCTCGGAAAATTCTCGGAAAATTCTCGGAAAATTCTCGGAAAATTCTCGGAAAAATCTCGGAAAAATCTCGGAAAATTCTCGGAAAATTCTCAGAAAATTCTCGGAAAATTCTCGGAAAATTCTCGGAAAATTCTCGGAAAATTCTCGGAAAATTCTCAGAACATTCTCAATAAATTCTCGGAAAATTCTCGGAAAATTCTCGTAAAATTATCGGAAAATTCTCGGAAATTTCTCAGAAAATCGTCGGAAAATTCTCGGAAAATTCTCGGAAAATTCTCGGAAAATTCTCAGAAAATTCTCAGAAAATTCTCGGAAAATTCTCGGAAAATTCTCGGAAAATTCTCGGAAAATTGAGGGAAAATTCTCGGAAAATTCTCGGAAAATTCTCGGAAAATTCTCGGAAGATTCTCGGAAAATTCTCAGAAAATTCTCGGAAAATTCTCGGAAAATTCTCGGCAAATTCTCGGAAAATTCTCGGAAAATTCTCGGAAAATTGTCGGAAAATTCTCGGAAAATTCTCGGAAAATTCTCGGAAAATTCTCGGAAAATTCTCGGAAAATTCTCAGAAAATTCTCGGAAAATTCTCGGAAAATTCTCAGAAAATTCTCAGAAAATTCTCGGAAAATTCTCGGAAAATTCTCGGAAAATTCTCGGAAAATTCTCGGAAAATTCTCAGAAAATTCTCGGAAAATTCTCGGAAAATTCTCGGACAATTCTCGGAAAATTCTTGGAAAATTCTCGGAAAATTCTCGGAAAATTCTCGGAAAATTCTCGGAAAAATCTCGGAAAATTCTCGGAAAATTCTCGGAAAATTCTCAGAAAATTCTCGGAAAATTCTCGGAAAATTCTCGGAAAATTCTCGGAAAATTCTCGGAAAATTCTCAGAAAATTCTCAATAAATTCTCGGAAAATTCTCGGAAAATTCTCGTAAAATTATCGGAAAATTCTCGGAAATTTCTCAGAAAATCGTCGGAAAATTCTCGGAAAATTCTCGGAAAATTCTCGGAAAATTCTCGGAAAATTCTGGGAAAATTCTCGGAAAATTCTCGGAAAATTCTCGGAAAATTCTCGGAAAATTCTCGGAAAATTCTCGGAAAATTCTCAGAAAATTCTCGGAAAATTCCCAGAAAATTCTCGGAAAATTCTCGGAAAATTCTCGGAAAATTCTCGGAAAATTCTCGGAAAATTCTCGGAAAATTCTCAGAAAATTCTCGGAAATTTCTCAGAAAATCGTCGGAAAATTCTCGGAAAATTCTCGGAAAATTGACGGAAAATTCTCGGAAAATTCTCCGAAAATTCTCGGAAAATTCTCGGAAAATTCTCGGAAAATTCTCGGAAAATTCTCCGGAAATTCTCGGAAAATTCTCGGAAAATTCTCGGAAAATTCTCGGAAAATTCTCGGAAAATTCTCGGAAAATTCTCGGAAAATTCTCAGAAAATTCTCGGAAAATTCTCGGAAAATTGGAAAATTCTCGGAAAATTCTCGGAAAATTCTCGGAAAATTCTCGGAAAATTCTCGGAAAAATCTCGGAAAATTCTCGGAAAATTCTCGGAAAATCCACAGAAAATTCTCGGAAAATTCTCTGAAAATTCTCGGAAAATTCTCGGAAAATTCTCGGAAAATTCTCGGAAAATTCTCAGAAAATCGTCGGAAAATTCTCGGAAAATTCTCAGAAAATTCTCGGAAAAATCTCGGAAAATTCTCGGAAAATTCTCGGAAAATTGACGGAAAATTCTCGGAAAATTCTCGGAAAATTCTCGGAAAATTCTCGGAAAATTCTCGGAAAATTCTCGGAAAATTCTGGGAAAATTCTCGGAAAATTCTCGGAAAATTCTCGGAAAATTCTCGGAAAATTCTCGGAAAATTCTCGGAAAATTCTCGGAAAATTCTCGGAAAATTCTCAGAAAATTCTCGGAAAATTCCCAGAAAAATCTCGGAAAATTCTCGGAAAATTCTCGGAAAATTCTCGGAAAATTCTCGGAAAATTCTCGGAAAATTCTCGGAAAATTCTCGGAAAATTCTCGGAAAATTGACGGAAAATTCTCGGAAAATTCTCGGAAAATTCTCGGAAAATTCTCGGAAAATTCTCGGAAAAATCTCGGAAAATTCTCAGAAAATTCTCAGAAAATTCTCGGAAAATTCTCGGAAAATTCTCGGAAAATTCTCGGAAAATTCTCAGAAAATTCTCGGGAAAATTCTCGGAAAATTCTCGGAAAATTCTCGGAAAATTCTCGGAAAATTCTCGGAAAATTCTCCGAAAATTCTCGGAAAATTCTCGGAAAATTGACGGAAAATTCTCGGAAAATTCTCGGAAAATTCTCGGAAAATTCTCGGAAAATTCTCGGAAAATTCTCGGAAAATTCTCCGAAAATTCTCGGAAACTTCTCGGAAAATTCTCGGAAAATTCTCGGAAAATTGACGGAAAATTCTCGGAAAATTCTCGGAAAATTCTCGGAAAATTCTCAGAAAATTCTCGGAAAATTCTCGGAAAAATCTCGGAAAAATCTCGGAAAATTCTCGGAAAATTCTCGGAAAATTCTCGGAAAATTCTCGGAAAATTCTCGGAAAATTCTCGGAAAATTCTCGAAAAATTCTCGGAAAATTCTCGGAAAATTCTCAGAAAATTCTCAGAAAATTCTCGGAAAATTCTCGGAAAATTCTCGGAAAATTCTCGGAAAATTCTCGGAAAATTCTCAGAAAATTTTCGGAAAATTCTCGGAAAATTCTCTGAAAATTCTCGGAAAATTCTCGGAAAATTCTCGGAAAATTCTCGGAAAATTCTCGGAAAATTCCCGGAAAATTCTCGGAAAATTCTCGGAAAATTCTCGGAAAATTCTCGGAAAATTGACGGAAAATTCTCGGAAAATTCTCGGAAAATTCTCGGAAAATTCTCGGAAAATTCTCGGAAAATTGACGGAAAATTCTCGGAAAATTCTCGGAAAATTCTCGGAAAATTCTCGGAAAATTCTCGGAAAATTCTCAGAAAATTCTCGGAAAATTCTCGGAAAATTCTCGGAAAATTCTCGGAAATTTCTCGGAAAATTCTCGGAAAATTCTCGGAAGATTCTCGGAAAATTCTCGGAAAATTCTCGGAAAATTCTCGGAAAATTCTCGGAAAATTCTCAGAAAATTCTCGGAAAATTCTCGGAAATTTCTCAGAAAATCGTCGGAAAATTCTTGGAAAATTCTCGGAAAATTCTCGGAAAAATCTCGGAAAATTCTCGGAAAATTCTTGGAAAATTGACGGAAAATTCTCGGAAAATTCTCCGAAAATTCTCGGAAAATTCTCGGAAAATTCTCGGAAAATTCTCGGAAAATTCTCGGAAAATTCTCGGAAAAATCTTGGAAAATTCTCGGAAAATTCTCGGAAAATTCTCAGAAAATTCTCGGAAAATTCTCTGAAAATTCTCGGAAAATTCCCGGAAAATTCTCGGAAAATTCTCGGAAAATTCTCAGAAAATCGTCGGAAAATTCTCGGAAAATTCTCAGAAAATTCTCGGAAAAATCTCGGAAAATTCTCGGAAAATTCTCGGAAAATTGACGGAAAATTCTCGGAAAATTCTCCGAAAATTCTCGGAAAATTCTCGGAAAATTCTCGGAAAATTCTCGGAAAATTCTCGGAAAATTCTCAGAAAATTCTCGGAAAAATCTCGGAAAATTCTCGGAAAATTCTCGGAAAATTCTCGGAAAATTCGCGGAAAATTCTCGGAAAATTCTCGGAAAATTCTCGGAAAATTCTCAGAAAATTCTCGGAAAATTCCCAGAAAATTCTCGGAAAATTCTCGGAAAATTCTCGGAAAATTCTCGGAAAATTCTCGGAAAATTCTCGGAAAATTCTCGGAAAATTCTCGGAAAATTCTCGGAAAATTCTCGGAAAATTCTCGGAAAATTCTCGGAAAATTCTCGGAAAATTCTCGGAAAATTCTGGGAAAATTCTCGGAAACTTCTCGGAAAATTCTCGGGAAAATCTCGGAAAATTCTCGGAAAATTCTCGGAAAATTCTCAGAAAATTCTCGGAAAATTCTCGGAAAATTCTCGGAAAATTCTCGGAAAATTCTCGGAAAATTCTCGGAAAATTCTCGGAAAATTCTCAGAAAATTCTCGGAAAATTCTCAGAAAATTCTCTGAAAATTCTCGGAAAATTCTCGGAAAATTCTCGGAAAATTCCTGGAAAATTCTCGGAAAATTCTCGGAAAATTCTCGGAAAATTCTCAGAAAATTCTCAGAAAATTCTCGGAAAATTCTCGGAAAATTCTCGGAAAATTCTCGGAAAATTGACGGAAAATTCTCGGGAAATTCTCGGAAAATTCTCGGAAAATTCTCGGAAAATTCTCGGAAAATTCTCAAAAAATTCTCGGAAAATTCTCGGAAAATTCTCGGAAAATTCTCGGAAAATTCTCGGAAAATTCTCGAAAAATTGTCGGAAAATTCTCGGAAAATTCTCGGAAAATTCTCGGAAAATTCTCGGAAAATTCTCGGAAAATTTTCAGAAAATTCTCGGAAAATTCTCGGAAAATTCTCAGAAAATTCTCAGAAAATTCTCGGAAAATTCTCGGAAAATTCTCGGAAAATTCTCGGAAAATTCTCGGAAAATTCTCAGAAAATTCTCGGAAAATTCTCGGAAAATTCTCGGAAAATTCTCGGAAAATTCTCGGAAAATTCTCGGAAAATTCTCGGAAAATTCTCGGAAAATTCTCGGAAAATTCTCGGAAAATTCTCGGAAAATTCTCGGAAAATCTCGGAAAAATTCTCGGAAAATTCTCGGAAAATTCTCGGAAAATTCTCGGAAAATTCTCAGAAAATTCTCAATAAATTCTGGGAAAATTCTCGGAAAATTCTCGGAAAATTCTCGGAAAATTCTCGGAAAATTCTCGGAAATTTCTCAGAAAATAGCTGGAAAATTCTCGGAAAATTCTCGGAAAATTCTCGGAAAAATCTCGGAAAAATCTCGGAAAATTCTGGAAAATTGACGGAAAATTCTCGGAAAATTCTCCGAAAATTCTCGGAAAATTCTCGGAAAATTCTCGGAAAATTCTCGGAAAATTCTCCGAAAATTCTCGGAAAATTCTCGGAAAATTCTCGGAAAATTCTCGGAAAATTCTCGGAAAATTCTCGGAAAATTCTCGGAAAATTCTCGGAAAATTGGAAAATTCTCGGAAAATTCTCGGAAAATTCTCGGAAAATTCTCGGAAAATTCTCGGAAAAATCTCGGAAAATTCTCGGAAAATCTTCGGAAAATTCTCAGAAAATTCTCGGAAAATTCTCTGGAAAATTCTCTGAAAATTCTCGGAAAATTCTCGGAAAATTCTCGGAAAATTCTCGAAATTCTCAGAAAATCGTCGGAAAATTCTCGGAAAATTCTCAGAAAATTCTCGGAAAAATCTCGGAAAATTCTCGGAAAATTCTCGGAAAATTGACGGAAAATTCTCGGAAAATTCTCGGAAAATTCTCGGAAAATTCTCGGAAAATTCTCGGAAAATTCTCGGAAAATTCTCGGAAAATTCTCAGAAAATTCTCGGAAAATTCTCGGAAAATTCTCGGAAAATTCTCGGAAAATTCTCGGAAAATTCTCGGAAAATTCTCCGAAAATTCTCGGAAAATTCTCGGAAAATTCTCAGAAAATTCTCGGAAAATTCCCAGAAAATTCTCGGAAAATTCTCGGAAAATTCTCGGAAAATTCTCGGAAACTTCTCGGAAAATTCTCGGAAAATTCTCGGAAAATTCTCGGAAAATTCTCGGAAAATTCTCGGAAAATTCTCGGAAAATTCTCGGAAAATTCTCGGAAAATTGACGGAAAATTCTCGGAAAATTCTCGGAAAATTCTCGGAAAATTGACGGAAAATTCTCGGAAAATTCTCGGAAAATTCTCGGAAAATTCTCGGAAAATTCTCGGAAAATTCTCGGAAAATTCTCGGAAAATTCTCGGAAAATTCTCGGAAAATTCTCGGAAAATTCTCGGAAAATTCTGGGAAAATTCTCGGAAAATTCTCGGAAAATTCTCGGGAAAATTCTCGGAAAATTCTCGGAAAATTCTCGGAAAATTCTCAGAAAATTCTCGGAAAATTCTCGGAAAATTCTCGAAAATTCTCGGAAAATTCTCGGAAAATTCTCGGAAAATTCTCGGAAAATTCTCAGAAAATTCTCTGAAATCTCAAATTCTCTGAAAATTCTCGGAAAATCCTCGGAAAATTCTCGGAAAATTCTCGGAAAATTCTCGGAAAATTCTCGGAAAATTCTCGGAAAAATTCTCAGAAAATTCTCAGAAAATTCTCGGAAAATTCTCGGAAAATTCTCGGAAAATTCTCGGAGAATGGACGGAAAATTCTCGGGAAATTCTCGGAAAATTCTCGGAAAATTCTCGGAAAATTCTCAGAAAATTCTCGGAAAATTCTCGGAAAATTCTCAAAAAATTCTCGGAAAATTCTCGGAAAATTCTCGGAAAATTCTCGGAAAATTCTCGGAAAATTCTCGGAAAATTGTCGGAAA
>CAXIWF010001188.1:0-16628 GCA_964036045.1 Eutreptiella sp. 'Long Island Sound 2002' | reverse complement strand
GATGCTGAAAATGTTGTGCTCAGCACGTGTCAAATACTTCCTAATCTCGCCAGACCAAACATCCTGAATATCAGCACCATTCTCTCAGATCATGCAGAAAATATCCTAAATATCCCAAATATCCTCAATTGACTGAACGTTCTTGCTCAAAAATATCCTCAATATCCCAAGTACTTCATGTAGCTTTGGGCATAACACCAGAAATATTCCAAAGATTCGAAGAAGGGTTACAGCTACCATTGTGATGAGTACATTGCCAAAAATATCCTAAGTCCTGATGGAGACAATATCCTCATTATGTGGACCATCCTCAACATCGTAATGGACAAACAACCGCAGGCTGAACATGTTGTGATAAGCAATCGTCAAAAACATCCCAACCTCGCTAGAACAAATATTCTAAATGCGAGAAAAGATCCTAAAACGTCATGCAAAAAATATCCTAAATATCCTAAATATCCCTAGCTGACTCATCTAGACTGAAACCTCCTGCTGAAAAATGTCCAAAATATCCCAAGTACTTAATATTCTTCCAGGCAAGGACCAAAAATATCCTAACTATCCTAAAAAATGGTTACCGTTAAAGCTAAGGTTAACCGTAACCCTTTTTTTTAGGATAATTAGGATATTTTCCCAAAAAAATGATCGGGTGTTTGGGATATTTTAGAACGCAAAAGTAACCTACTAGGATGCATTCTTTTGGCACTCACAAACCACCTCGCCTATGGAATGAGGCCTCAAGACAACACAAACAGCCCTGAACCAGTGCACCACACATGTGTAACGGCAGCACTGACAGCACTCAATTATACACTGATGTGATCAGAATTTCAATGATTCTCAGATGTACATTAGTGCAGTAAATTTTCCGCTTGTTTTCATGTTTTCCGTTCGCCGCCAGATGTCGCCTGTGAGCGCGCGTCGAGTCGCATTTGTCTTTCGTGATTTCCCAATCGGATTTATTTAAATTATTTCGAATGATTTCACGTTGTGTCATTATGTGCGATGAATGCGCATTGAGATTCTATGTCTGCTCCATTTTTGTAGACCGGGTTTTCGTACTCTTCATATTCCACCATGGAGTTCAAAGGACTTACAAGTGCTTCGCATATGTCGCTCCCCTAAGCTGGATATGGGTCTGAAGAGGGTTATGTGGGTTCGGAGATATCAGGGGCAGTGTCGGGCGTTACGACCCCTGGGGCATCAAGGCTACAGGCTTCGCAGTTACAACAAAGATCAACCACTATGCAGCGGTTACAACATGTTCCTCACATGGCACCACACAAAAGGAAGAAACACTACACCACATCAATCCACACCACGCTAGACCACACCACACCACCTTTCACCGCACTGCCCCAGGATGTGCCCCGCAATGTGGCCCACGATGTGCCCCAGAATGTGCCCCTCAATGCTCACCAGAATGTGACCCATGATGTGCCCCACCATGTGCCCCACCATGTGCCGCACGATGTGCCCGCCAAATGCCAATTGATGTGCCCCATGATGTGCCCCACAGTGTGCCCCACTGTGAACCCCACGATGTGCCCTGGGATGTGCCCCACCATGTGCCCCACCATGTGCCGCAGGATGTGCCCCACCATGTAGTAAAATACTTGTAAAATCGGGGTAAAAATTGGGGATGTTTTTTGCCATACAAGGAGGGTGCTGGGTATACTTTGCACTGCACCACGGCCTCCTACCACCTTCAGAATGCATACCACTTCACAAATGCCTTCCTCTCTATCATTACATCACATTCCAACCCATGGTTGCTCGACCGGGATGCTACCCTTGCTGGTCTCTCCGCTGTTTACCACAAATCCCGCCCTTTCATGTCCCAACACCCCATTCAAAAACACCCACCCCTCCCCCATCCGCATCAACACGCCATACCTACACTTTCGTGCAACCCCCCAAATGTGCTCACATTCACATTTGCATCCCACCGCACCCATCCAATTCCACACAGGCCACCGTACCCCGCCCTTTCATGTCCCAACAACCCATTCAAAAAGAACCACACACCAGCATCCGCATCAACACGCCGTACCTACACTTGTGGTAATCACCAGAGAGACCAGCAAGGGGAGCATCCCGGGTGAGCAACTATGGCTTGGAATGTGATGTAATGATAGAGGGGAGGGCAGCTGTGGAGTGCACCTCATTGCAAAGATGTTAGGAGGCCGTGGTGCAGTGCATGGTACAACCAGCACCCCCTCTGTGTAGCGAAAAACATAGCCGATTTTTACCCCAATTTTACTAGCGAGCGGTGGACCTTAATGGAGCCACCGCGGCTGGAAATGTTTTTGCCTGGCAAAGCCAGTTCAGATGTCCATGGCAGCATCGCCCTTTCATGTTCCAACGACCCATTCAAAAACACCCACCCCTCCCCCATCCGCATCAACACGCCATACCTACACTTTCCTACAACCCCTCCAATGTGCTTACATTCACATTTGCATCCCACCGCATCCACCCAACCCGGCACAGGCCACGGTACCCCGCCATTTCATGTTCCAACACCCCATTCAAAAACACCCACCCCTCCCCCATCCGCCTCAACGCGGCATACCTACACTTTCGTGCAACCCCCCAAATGTGCTCACATTCACATTTGCATCCCACCGCATCCACCCAACCCGGCACAGGCCACCGTACCCCGCCCTTTCATGTCCCAACACCCCATTCAAAAACACCCACCCCTCCTTCATCCGCATCAACACGCCATACCTACACTTTCGTGCGACCCCCCGTATGTGCTCGCATTCACATTTGCATCCCACTGCACCCACCCAACCCCACACAGGCCACCGTACCTCGCCCTTTCATGTCCCAACACCCCATTCAAAAACACCCACCCCTCCCCCATCCGCATCAACACGCCATACCTACACTTTCCTACAACCCCCCCAATGTGCTCACATTCACATTTGCATCCCACCGCATCCACCCAACCCGGCACAGGCCACGGTACCCCGCCATTTCATGTTCCAACACCCCATTCAAAAACACCCACCCCTCCCCCATCCGCCTCAACACGGCATACCTACACTTTCGTGCAACCCCCCAAATGTGCTCACATTCACATTTGCATCCCACCGCATCCACCCAACCCCACACAGGCCACCGTACCCCGCCCTTTCATGTCCCAACACCCCATTCAAAAACACCCACCCCTCCCCCATCCGCCTCAACACGGCATACCTACACTTTCGTGCAACCCCCCAAATGTGCTCGGATTCACATTTGCATCCCACCGCATCCACCCAACCCGGCACAGGCCACGGTACCCCGCCGTTTCATGTTCCAACACCCCATTCAAAAACACCCACCCCTCCCCCATCCGCATCAACACGCCATACCTGCACTTTCTTGCAACCCTCCCAATGTGCTCACATTCACATTTGCATCCCATCGCATCCACCCAACCCGGCACAGGCCACGGTACCCCGCCATTTCATGTTCCAACACCTATTCAAAAACACCCACCCCTCCCCCATCCGCCTCAACACGGCATACCTACACTTTCGTGAAACCACCCAAATGTGCTCACATTCACATTTGCATCCCACCGCATCCACCCAACCCCACACAGGCCACCGTACCCCGCCCTTTCATGTCCCAACACCCCATTCAAAAACACCCACCCATCCCTCATCCGCATCAACACGCCATACCTACACTTTCGTGCGACCCCCCGTATGTGCTCGCATTCACATTTGCATCCCACTGCACCCACCCAACCCCACACAGGCCACCGTACCTCGCCCTTTCATATCCCAACACCCCATTCAAAAACACCCACCCCTCCCCCATCCGCATCAACACGCCATACCTACACTTTCTTGCAACCCCCCAAATGTGCTCACATTCACATTTGCATCCCACCGCATCCACCCAACCCCACACAGGCCACCGTACCCCGCCCTTTCATGTCCCAACACCCCATTCAAAAACACCCACCCCTCCTCCATCCGCATCAACACGCCATACCTACACTTTCGTGCGACCCCCCGTATGTGCTCACATTCACATTTGCATCCCACTGCACCCACCCAACCCCACACAGGCCACCGTACCTCGCCCTTTCGTGTTCCAACACCCCATTCAAAAACACCCACCCCTCCCCCATCCGCATCAACACGCCATACCTGCACTTTCTTGCAACCCCCCCAATGTGCTCACATTCACATTTGCATCCCACCGCATCCACCCAACCCGGCACAGGCCACCGTACCCCGCCCTTTCATGTCCCAACACCCCATTCAAAAACACCCACCCCTCCCCCATCCGCATCAACACGCCATACCTACACTTTCGTGCAACCCCCCAAATGTGCTCACATTCACATTTGCATCCCACCGCACCCATCCAATTCCACACAGGCCACCGTACCCCGCCCTTTCATGTCCCAACAACCCATTCAAAAAGAACCACACACCAGCATCCGCATCAACACGCCGTACCTACACTTGTGGTAATCACCAGAGAGACCAGCAAGGGGAGCATCCCGGGTGAGCAACTATGGCTTGGAATGTGATGTAATGATCGAGGGGAGGGCAGCTGTGGAGTGCACCTCATTGCAAAGATGTTAGGAGGCCGTGGTGCAGTGCATGGTACAACCAGCACCCCCTCTGTGTAGCGAAAAACATAGCCGATTTTTACCCCAATTTTACTACCGAGCGGTGGACCTTAATGGAGCCACCGCGGCTGGAAATGTTTTTGCCTGGCAAAGCCAGTTCAGATGTCCATGGCAGCATCGCCCTTTCATGTTCCAACGACCCATTCAAAAACACCCACCCCTCCCCCATCCGCATCAACACGCCATACCTACACTTTCCTACAACCCCCCCAATGTGCTTACATTCACATTTGCATCCCACCGCATCCACCCAACCCGGCACAGGCCACGGTACCCCGCCATTTCATGTTCCAACACCCCATTCAAAAACACCCACCCCTCCCCCATCCGCCTCAACGCGGCATACCTACACTTTCGTGCAACCCCCGAAATGTGCTCACATTCACATTTGCATCCCACCGCATCCACCCAACCCCACACAGGCCACCGTACCCCGCCCTTTCATGTCCCAACACCCCATTCAAAAACACCCACCCCTCCTCCATCCGCATCAACACGCCATACCTACACTTTCGTGCGACCCCCCGTATGTGCTCACATTCACATTTGCATCCCACTGCACCCACCCAACCCCACACAGGCCACCGTACCTCGCCCTTTCGTGTTCCAACACCCCATTCAAAAACACCCACCCCTCCCCCATCCGCATCAACACGCCATACCTGCACTTTCTTGCAACCCTCCCAATGTGCTCACATTCACATTTGCATCCCAGCGCATCCACCCAACCCGGCACAGGCCACGGTACCCCGCCATTTCATGTTCCAACACCCCATTCAAAAACACCCACCCCTCCCCCATCCGCCTCAACACGGCATACCTACACTTTCGTGCAACCCCCCAAATGGGCTCACATTCACATTTACATCCCACCGCACCCATCCAATTCCACACAGGCCACCGTACCCCGCCCTTTCATGTCCCAACAACCCATTCAAAAAGAACCACACACCAGCATCCGCATCAACACGCCGTACCTACACTTGTGGTAATCACCAGAGAGACCAGCAAGGGGAGCATCCCGGGTGAGCAACTATGGCTTGGAATGTGATGTAATGATCGAGGGGAGGGCAGCTGTGGAGTGCACCTCATTGCAAAGATGTTAGGAGGCCGTGGTGCAGTGCATGGTACAACCAGCACCCCCTCTGTGTAGCGAAAAACATAGCCGATTTTTACCCCAATTTTACTAGCGAGCGGTGGACCTTAATGGAGCCACCGCGGCTGGAAATGTTTTTGCCTGGCAAAGCCAGTTCAGATGTCCATGGCAGCATCGCCCTTTCATGTTCCAACGACCCATTCAAAAACACCCACCCCTCCCCCATCCGCATCAACACGCCATACCTACACTTTCCTACAACCCCCCCAATGTGCTTACATTCACATTTGCATCCCACCGCATCCACCCAACCCGGCACAGGCCACGGTACCCCGCCATTTCATGTTCCAACACCCCATTCAAAAACACCCACCCCTCCCCCATCCGCCTCAACGCGGCATACCTACACTTTCGTGCAACCCCCGAAATGTGCTCACATTCACATTTGCATCCCACCGCATCCACCCAACCCCACACAGGCCACCGTACCCCGCCCTTTCATGTCCCAACACCCCATTCAAAAACACCCACCCCTCCTCCATCCGCATCAACACGCCATACCTACACTTTCGTGCGACCCCCCGTATGTGCTCACATTCACATTTGCATCCCACTGCACCCACCCAACCCCACAAAGGCCACCGTACCTCGCCCTTTCGTGTTCCAACACCCCATTCAAAAACACCCACCCCTCCCCCATCCGCATCAACACGCCATACCTGCACTTTCTTGCAACCCTCCCAATGTGCTCACATTCACATTTGCATCCCAGCGCATCCACCCAACCCGGCACAGGCCACGGTACCCCGCCATTTCATGTTCCAACACCCCATTCAAAAACACCCACCCCTCCCCCATCCGCCTCAACACGGCATACCTACACTTTCGTGCAACCCCCCAAATGTGCTCACATTCACATTTGCATCCCACCGCATCCACCCAACCCGGCACAGGCCACCGTACCCCGCCCTTTCATGTCCCAACACCCCATTCAAAAACACCCACCCCTCCTTCATCCGCATCAACACGCCATACCTACACTTTCGTGCGACCCCCCGTATGTGCTCGCATTCACATTTGCATCCCACTGCACCCACCCAACCCCACACAGGCCACCGTACCTCGCCCTTTCATGTCCCAACACCCCATTCAAAAACACCCACCCCTCCCCCATCCGCATCAACACGCCATACCTACACTTTCTTACAACCCCCCCAATGTGCTCACATTCACAATGATCTTTCTTCTAATGGGTGGCATAGTGAGAACTCACCCAAAAATTCTGCAATTCAGAAACAGAAAAAAATTTGTGTTCAGGCATGTCATCCAACAGGCAGTGACCAGTACAGACAGCTCTAATCTGGCATTTCCCCAAAAAATCTGCTCAATTTCGCTTTGTTCTGCCAGAAAGCCGACCGCCGCAGACATTTCTGCGGATAAGCCCTTATCCGCAGAAAAACGCATTTCTGCGGATAACAGTTGCTCAACTCGCGGGGCACATTGCAACTGCGACCTTTTTTTTGGACATGCCCAAAAAGTAGGTCGCAATGGACACGGTAACCCAAGAAGTGCTGAACTGGTGCGTTTGCGCAATTTGTATGCTGCAGCTGATCGCTCTTTCGTTCATCCTGCTGCCGTCAAGAAACGGGTGCCGTACATGGACGCCACAGCAAAGCAGCCGTTGGTAATATCAACCCCCCCCTGTCCTGTGCCTCTCCTACCCCACGGTCCGTGAATGGGTGAATCTTTTGGTCGTTGGCCACATTTCACCATTGTGGAGTCCCCGAACATTTTGCCTTGATTTCGAGAAAGAGTTGTGCGGTTTCCGTGTCAACCTGCATCATAACTGTTGTGTTGCACAACTGACACACACAGAGCGCGCTGACACACAACGAACACACAGACAGCGCGAGTGGAGACATCGTATTCAAATGAACGAAGTCCTGGTTTGTTACCTTTTGTTGGAATTTGGGGAGTACAGTACAGGTCCACAAGGTGTTTGTTTCTCTCATTTTGGTGTTCTTGAAGCAATTTTGAAGTTTGAAGTTGGATTTTGATATTTTGTTGCGAATCAGAGTCCCTGTTCCCTGGCGACGCGCTCGGACAGGGTTACGGCGCTCACAACGTGACGCTCTACGCTGCGCTGACAGCGTTTGACTGTCTTGCGCCACCTGTAGCAGCTAATTCTGTTTCAATTCTTCAATTTTGCAAATTTTCAAATTTTGCTCTCTTTTTCTGTCGGCGACGCTTGTCGTAGCTTTTCGACGCGCGAGTGCGTTCGTGGCACTCGTCAACACTGGTATTGTGTGTCGACGGCTCTCTTCCAGCGTCTTGCCCAGTTTCAGGGCTTCATCCTGGCCCATTTTGGGTTTTTAGACCTTTTTGGCCTGTTTCTGGCCAAATGTGCCATTTTTGGCAGGATCGGTCGCAAGCGACAGCTGCGACGCGTGGCGACGCCCTCCGTCGTTCGCCACGGCGCTGCTGGGGCACTCCGAGTGCGCCTGGGTGTTTTCGAGGTGAGTTTTGGGTCGATTTTGGTCATTTTTCACTCTTTGAGAGAATTTCATCTTTGTGATCATCCATCACCATTTCAAGTCAATCAGCCTATTTTGGCTGCTCATGTGCAGTCAACTCCTTCGCCAGAGCGAACCTGAAGGACACACTTCCACACTTGCACTCATACACTTACAGAATACACCATGTACGACCCCTATATATACCCATTTGAGTGAAGCCCATGTATCAGAGCGCCCCAAGTCAACTTAGTGAGAGTCTATAGAGCACTCGCTGACACACAACTGACACACAGAGCTGACACACAAATGACCACAGAGAGCGCGTGACACACAAGTGACACACACAGAGTGCGCTGACACACAAGTGACACACAGACAGCGCGCTGACACACACAGACAGCGCGCTGACACCCAATGGACACCTATGATGCGCGCTGACACACAACGAACACACAGACAGCGCGCTGACGCTTGTAGAAATACATCCGGGCATGGCCAATTGCTATGACATTTTCGTTGCTGCCTGCACAAGTCGGAAAATTGGTGCATTGTATTTTGGTCAATGTTTGCTGCCAGTGTTCAGCATGACTATTTTTTTCCAAAATATGTGGTGTTTTTCATGGTGAGCCTGTGTGGAATGTTCCCTATTGCTTGCTCTATTTGTGGACACTATTGAACAATGCTTGTTTTTTCCTCCTCCTACTTTCACTGATGCCAAGACAGTCCAGTGTTGTTGGGGACATGCCATTGCAGTTTGGAGCAGAATTGATGCAACACACTTCGCTACAACAGGACTTGGCTGGCAAAAATGATGACCAAACAACAGACACCAAAACATTTGTATGTTCAAGCCATGTCTTTTGCAGGGGCAAGCGGAAAACCTCAATTGATAAGGCATTGGTTGCAAGTTAAAAGCTTTGTGCATTGGCAAAAGCATGCGATGCAAGAACAACATGTTTGATACACAATCAGGACGGGCATGGAATGCATGATTAGACAATTTTTGTATTGGCGAGAGTAGGGGCAGCATGTGTGTTCAACCCATTTTTGCATTTGTGAAAGCTAGGGTTTGGAACTCAATTCTGGTTGCATTTCTGAATAAATTAGTGGATTCATGTAGGAGTAGGGGTGCAAAGTGGTGCGAATTCCTACAGCAGTGCGGGTGCAATGGAAAAAGCAGGGTGCATAATCTCAGCCGATTCTGGTGGCATTGGGGATGCGAATGACCCTTTGTGAATTTTTTTTGTGGTACCTTCGTGTAATTTTTTTCCAGGAAACAGGAAGTTGACGGTTTTTTTCATTTGCTGTCCCCAAAAAAAAATACATTCACAAGGACCAGGCATTGCTGGGGTAGACATATAGGCATAAAACAATTCCCTAAAATTTTCCAAGTTTTCGGGCACAAAAACATGGGAACACGTTCTGTGTTTGTGGCCTACACTCTGCAGCCTGACCCACCACTCTGGACTCTCCCTGAACAAGGGATCTCCAGGGGGTGGGAGCCCATTCACAAGGGCCAGGCATTGCTGGGGTAGACATATAGGCATAAAACAATTTCCTAAAATCTTCCAAGTTTTCGGGCACAAAAACATGGGAACACGTTCTGTGTTTGTGGCCTACACTCTGCAGCCTGACCCACCACTCTGGACTCTCCCTGAACAAGGGATCTCCAGGGGGTGGGAGCCCATTCACAAGGGCCAGGCATTGCTGGGGTAGACGTATAGGCATAAAACAATTTCCTAAAATCTTCCAAGTTTTCGGGCACAAAAACATGGGAACACGTTCTGTGTTTGTGGCCTACACTCTGCAGCCTGACCCACCACCCTGGACTCTCCCTGAACAAGGGATCTCCAGGGGGTGGGAGCCCATTCACAAGGGCCAGGCATTGCTGGGGTAGACATATAGGCATGCTATTGAGGTATGGAGGACAACATTCATGTGTGTTGCATGGCAATACATTCATTTGGGACGCAAACTCAGGCACATGGGACCGAACCCAAGCCCAAGGCAGCAGCCAACCCTGGCCCCAAGGATGGTTGTTTTCAGTGATAGTCGGCAACTCAAGGCACCCCCCCAGGGCAACGTGGATGCATTGTCATGGAGCCTGACAGCATGAATGTGACCTCCTAGGTGTCCTCTAGAGGTTCCTGAACCTCAAGCTGAAGAGATGGCCCACAAACCTTTTTTTTGTACAAATTTCACCGTTCTACTACGTAACTTTTCGGCCTTTTCAGGATGGCTGTTTTCAGTGATAGTCGGCAACCCAAGGCACCCCCCCAGGGCAACGTCTATGCATTATCATGGAGCCTGACAGCATGAGTGTGACCTCCTAGGTCTCCTCTAGAGGTTCATAAACCTCAAGCTGAAGAGATGGCCCACAAAGACAGGAGACAATGGGGTGGGGTGGGGTGGGGGGGGGGGGCATGCGCGCAGTTGAGGCCGCGGTCACATTTTCTCGGCCCATTTGTGCGTGCTTCTTCATTACTTGGGCCCTGGTTCCCCGTTTGCAGGGTATCTTTGTCTGATTGTGCCCCATGTGCGGCTCTTAACGGCCGAATCTGTTCGTTGCTGGCCCGTTCGGATGCGGTCCACCCCCCCCCTTTTCCCCGCCCGCAAGCCGGGCGTCCGCGCATGACGAATGCGTACAGCCATACTACTGGGAACACACCTAAACCCGTCCGATTTCAGAAGTTAAGCCTAGTCAGGCCCAGTTAGTACTGAGGTGGGAGACCACTTGGGAACACTGGGTGCTGTACGCTTTTTTATTGCCCCTGACTCGGTAGGATCTGCCCGTTCCTAGACAGGCAGATCCTACCGAGTATACAGTCTCCCCGAAAGTACTAAAAATAGCAAATTGTACCAAATCGACGTGAAAATCTTTGTACCCCCCCTATTTCGAGGTCGCTGATTCCGAAAATGCAATTTTTTTTCGAATCTGAGACAGTGGCGTCGAGATATGAGGGGGTCCAAATGGAGCGCGCGCGCGACCAAAAACTCGGTAATAACCGCCCCAACCGCCAAATCTGAGTTGATATTCGGATTCAGCGACATCAAAATAGGGGGGGGGGGTACTAGTTTACCCATGTAGGTCCCCAGGGGGTCCTGCTCTAACACCACCCCAAAAGGGGTATCCCCATTCGTGGTGAGGAACGGGCAGAGCCTACCGAGTCGGTAATAGTCACCCATATCCTAAAATGAGCTATTGACACAGTAAACCCCCCCTATTTCGGGGTCGCTGAGTCCAAAACGTCACTCATTTTGCGAATCCGAGACGGTGGCGTCGAGCTATGGGGGAGGGGGGTCCTAACGAGCGGTGGGGGGTCCGAAAAACCCCCCTTCCAAAATGCGTTCGCTCAAGGGCGCTGTCACAAGGACGTTATGCTACGCACACCCTTCTTGGAGGCACACTTTCTGAGTGTCTATTTTTTTTCGGTATATACTCGCTCCTTACTAGGCAGCTTTGGTGTGGAGGCCAATGGGCCAATCTCCTTCCAAAACCAAAGTCCTTCCCACTGGAGTCCGGATCATAGGCTCAAGCTCAGCACCCATCATTTACTCCGCACACATCCGCACACATGTCCCTCCCCTTTGCGTAACACCCTGCCCTTCCTTCCCTGGTGGTATCGCGGCATGCGCTGCCCCGCCCCTTCCGCCCCTCCCCCCTAGGGGAGTAGGGTTTGTCCATGTCCCTTGTGCGCAGGAGACAATGGGGTGGGGTGGGGTGGGGGGGTGCATGCGCGCAGTTGAGGCCGCGGTCACATTTTGTCGGCCCATTTGTGTGTGCTTCTTGCTTACTTGGGCCCTGGTTCCCCGTTTGCAGGGTATCTTTGTCTGATTGTGCCCCATGTGCGGCGCTTAACGGCCGAATCTGTTCGTTGCTGGCCCGTTCGGACGCGGACAATGATTTGTGCCATGTGATGTTTTTTCCAATCTGTTGCATTCGGTGACGTTGCCGATCGATGTGCACAGTGATACGCTGTATGGAGAGTGTTGTCCTGGGGACAGCTTGTTTTTTGGGCTTCTAGTCAGCTTTGCTGGGAGTTTTGTTTTGTATTCTTTGCACCATGTCGTGCTGTGAGCAATGTGTTGTGTCTTGTGCGCAGTGCTGTCTATTGCAAGCTGTATCCAAAAACTTCCATGGTGCAGAACAAAGGTCTCATTGAAGCTCATGTTTTTCGCACATGGCCGCCATGGCACCTTCTTAGGAGCTAGATCTTCCTCTGAGTGTGCTGAGACCATCCCGCCCCCCTCCTGGACAAGAATCTTAGAGATTCCAAATGTGCACATGCCTCTACAATGCCACATACCTTCGGGAAATCCTTCTGTGTAACCCGCATAGGCCTGTACGCAAAGGCTAAAAAGGATTTCAAAAATTTGCTGAACGAGGAATCTCAACAACCCTAGCTCCTTGAGGGAATATATGAATGGTCCAAATGCTCGATCTAGCCATAATTCAAAGGCAGGAAATACATTCTAAACTGTAAGCCACAAATTATCATAACTATTGCAACTTTCCTCAACCTCTTTTGTCCGCAAAAATCTTGACGCAGTGATATTGCAGGTAGTAAAGACGTATCACTATTACTATCGCAAAAAGGAATGTCGAAGTGGTCCACTTCACGGTTCAAAAAATCCTAGTTTGTTGCGTGACGATGTTACAAATTTTGTACATACCCGTGTCTGTTGGAAACAGAACACTGCATGTGTCCTGTGTGCTACAAAACCGCGGCTGCCAAAGTACTGCATGATTCGATGCTCAACAACTTACCAAAATGTCAAACCCATAGCAGATGAGGTATGGGATCAAATTGTCCTAACCAATTTTGAGAAACATCCCAGATGTCCCCAATATCCTAGTGAGTTTAAAATACAATATCACAATCTTCTACACAACCATAGATCTATCAAGGCTGCGCATCCCGATGGCTAACCCGTACGAAATGAAAAGCGCGCCAACGAATGTCCTAAGTCGTGTTTGAGAAAACGATCCTAAGTCCGAATGCAGAAAAGATCCTAATGATTCTAATTATCATAAAAGTCCTAACCAGGCGAACATGTTGCGATGAGTCATTGTCAAAGATATGGAAAAATAGGTTATCCTTATCCTAGAACCTCTGTCTAACGCGTGGAAAAAACATCCTAAGTATCCTGAACATCCCCAGCCTTTGGGACAGAACGTTAGGGCTAGGAAACATCCTAACTATGCCAAGTACTGAATATTCCTCGATAACACCAACGAATATACTACATATCCTAAGCGTGGTTACAATTACGGTTGTCATGAGTTATTTGCCATCACTACACATGCAAAATGTAAAAAGAACGATATTCTAACTCCTGTTGGAGAAAATATCCTAAATATCTTCAACTGACTGAACATTTGTTCTCAAAAATATCCCAAATATCCCAAGTACTTTGTGTGGCTCTGGGCATGTAATTATCCTAAACTTCCTGACCTGGCAAACATGTTGCGATGGGTCATTGTCAAAGAGATGGATAAACCGGTTAGCCTTAGCCTAAAAACACTGTCTAATTTGTGCAAAAAACATCCTAAGTATCCTAAATGTCCTCAACTTTTGGGACTGAAAGTTGGGGCTAGCAAACATCTTTAATGTGCTAAGTACTCCACTTTCTTCGATAACAGCAAGGAATATCTTAAATATCCTAAGAGTGGTTACAAGTACGGTTGTGATGAGGAATTTGCCATTACTATACATGAAAAATCTAAGAATAAAAATATCATAAGTGCTGACGGAGAAAATATCCTAATTATCCTAAATATCCTAAACATCCCAATGGGCAAACAACGGGATGTTGAAAATGTTGTGAGTCCTAATTTTGCCAAGTCAGTCATCCGAATCATCGGGAAGATCGTTAAACCTCATGCAGAAAATATCCTAAGTATCCCAAATGTTCTGACCTGGCTCGTTTCTTTTCTCAAAAACATCCTAAATATCCTAAGTACGTAATATTGTTCGGGGCATATCATCGAACATATTGTAAGTATCCGCTATTGGTGTGATGAGTAAGTAGCGATGGCTAGAAGGAAGATATCATAAGTCCTATAGGAGACAATATTCGAATTATCCTAAATATTCTGAACCATCCAATGGGCCTACAACAGGATGCTGAAAATGTTGTGCTCAGCACGTGTCAAATACTTCCTAATCTCGCCAGACCAAACATCCTGAATATCAGCACCATTCTCTCAGATCATGCAGAAAATATCCTAAATATCCCAAATATCCTCAATTGACTGAACGTTCTTGCTCAAAAATATCCTCAATATCCCAAGTACTTCATGTAGCTTTGGGCATAACACCAGAAATATTCCAAAGATTCGAAGAAGGGTTACAGCTACCATTGTGATGAGTACATTGCCAAAAATATCCTAAGTCCTGATGGAGACAATATCCTCATTATGTGGACCATCCTCAACATCGTAATGGACAAACAACCGCAGGCTGAACATGTTGTGATAAGCAATCGTCAAAAACATCCCAACCTCGCTAGAACAAATATTCTAAATGCGAGAAAAGATCCTAAAACGTCATGCAAAAAATATCCTAAATATCCTAAATATCCCTAGCTGACTCATCTAGACTGAAACCTCCTGCTGAAAAATGTCCAAAATATCCCAAGTACTTAATATTCTTCCAGGCAAGGACCAAAAATATCCTAACTATCCTAAAAAATGGTTACCGTTAAAGCTAAGGTTAACCGTAACCCTTTTTTTTAGGATAATTAGGATATTTTCCCAAAAAAATGATCGGGTGTTTGGGATATTTTAGAACGCAAAAGTAACCTACTAGGATGCATTCTTTTGGCACTCACAAACCACCTCGCCTATGGAATGAGGCCTCAAGACAACACAAACAGCCCTGAACCAGTGCACCACACATGTGTAACGGCAGCACTGACAGCACTCAATTATACACTGATGTGATCAGAATTTCAATGATTCTCAGATGTACATTAGTGCAGTAAATTTTCCGCTTGTTTTCATGTTTTCCGTTCGCCGCCAGATGTCGCCTGTGAGCGCGCGTCGAGTCGCATTTGTCTTTCGTGATTTCCCAATCGGATTTATTTAAATTATTTCGAATGATTTCACGTTGTGTCATTATGTGCGATGAATGCGCATTGAGATTCTATGTCTGCTCCATTTTTGTAGACCGGGTTTTCGTACTCTTCATATTCCACCATGGAGTTCAAAGGACTTACAAGTGCTTCGCATATGTCGCTCCCCTAAGCTGGATATGGGTCTGAAGAGGGTTATGTGGGTTCGGAGATATCAGGGGCAGTGTCGGGCGTTACGACCCCTGGGGCATCAAGGCTACAGGCTTCGCAGTTACAACAAAGATCAACCACTATGCAGCGGTTACAACATGTTCCTCACATGGCACCACACAAAAGGAAGAAACACTACACCACATCAATCCACACCACGCTAGACCACACCACACCACCTTTCACCGCACTGCCCCAGGATGTGCCCCGCAATGTGGCCCACGATGTGCCCCAGAATGTGCCCCTCAATGCTCACCAGAATGTGACCCATGATGTGCCCCACCATGTGCCCCACCATGTGCCGCACGATGTGCCCGCCAAATGCCAATTGATGTGCCCCATGATGTGCCCCACAGTGTGCCCCACTGTGAACCCCACGATGTGCCCTGGGATGTGCCCCACCATGTGCCCCACCATGTGCCGCAGGATGTGCCCCACCATGTAGTAAAATACTTGTAAAATCGGGGTAAAAATTGGGGATGTTTTTTGCCATACAAGGAGGGTGCTGGGTATACTTTGCACTGCACCACGGCCTCCTACCACCTTCAGAATGCATACCACTTCACAAATGCCTTCCTCTCTATCATTACATCACATTCCAACCCATAGTTGCTCACCCGGGATGCTCCCCTTGCTGGTCTCTCCGCTATTTACCACAAACCATACATAAAAAAAAGGCATGTTTCTGGGTAGTTCTCCATAGGCATAGTCGGCAACCCAAGGGACCCCTTCAGGATGTATCCACGGCTTCTGTGCCCCAAGCCAATGGCGTTGGTGAGGTCTCTGGGATCAGGGCATGGACATCCGAACCCGGTTTGCCAAACCAAAACATTGTCCAGCCGCCGCAGCTCCATTAAGGTCCACCGCTCACTAGTAAAATCGGGGTAAAAACTGGGGATGTTTTTCGCCATACAAGGAGGGTGGTGGGTATACTTTGCACTGCACCACGGCCTCCTACCACCTTCAGAATGCATTCCACTTCACAAATGCCTTCGTTTCTATCATTACATCACATTCCAACCCATGGTTGCTCGACCGGGATGCTACCCTTGCTGGTCTCTCCGCTGTTTACCACAAATCCCGC
>CAXIWF010001187.1:0-18227 GCA_964036045.1 Eutreptiella sp. 'Long Island Sound 2002' | reverse complement strand
GTATGACATGCTTGACAACACAACCCCCGCCTCGGACCTCATTGGCACCAAACAGTACGCCACTGAGCTATTCGGAATGAAGGCTGTAAGCAAGATCGAATCACATGATCCTTCTGTGCCGCTCTTTATGTGCCAATGCTCCTTCTCATCTTCTACTTACACTTTTCAATAGCACAACTAACAGCTACTTGCCTTACGCGGAGATAATAATACTTGCGAATGGTTATTCCAACAGACTAGTCTACTTAAATATTAAATAATTATCAACATATCATAACAGATTCTCCGTGCTCGACAGTAACAGTTTAGCAGAGGAAGCGCTAGTATTCACTAACATAAAACACTCAATTTTCCTTTGTAGCATGCCTTATAGCACAAATACCATGTCTATACATATAAAATATAGCTTATCAATATCGCCTTCTTCGACAAGACACAAAATGCTCCCGATCATCCACTTACCGTTACATATTCCGTTTCTCGTGTTTGTCCGTCAACGCCAAGGAATGTACTTCTGAAGTACCATTCATTAGCTACTTTTTGTACCACAATGTATTAATCTTGTACTACTTTTAAGTCCAACATTGGTAGCCAAAGACTCAAAAATGCTATCAAATTTGTATTTGTATTTGTTAGCCTTTTCTTCTGCAATCTCGTCTCCACATCGCAATGCTTTTTCGCCCTTGATTAGGTAATATTCTATCATTTTTTACCCAAAAGGTATTTGCAGAACTCTTAACACAAATATTCAATTATCTGTCATAATTGAATATTTGTGTTAACAAATTTCTGCCCGATCGGTGGCCCTTATATTACAGATTTCAATGCTATTTTGCGCGAAATTAAAATCCGGAATTTTAATCTGTAATATAAGGGCCACCGATCGGGCAGAAATTTGTGGCTCTCACTGACATCATTTGCGCGACATTGAAATAAGTGACTCTGTAAGATTTCCGGACAGGATGAAGAAGTCACTTGTAAGTAGGTCAAGTTATTCAATTTAATCAAACTGAACACCATGACAATTTGTGAATTACTTGATTAAAATCTGGAAATCAGGAAAATCTGCTGTCCAAATCCTTGTAAAATGGATAATTTACGTCGCACTTGTGCTCACAAAAGGTTCTATCATAACTATCATAACTATCATAACTTGATAAATATCATAAAACATCTCATTTTTGGACGATAAACTCACACAAGTATGCTGTTTCTCGCTGTGCTATCTTGCTTCGTTGTGCTGTTCTTAGTCGCCTCCGAGGCACAGCAAACGACTTCAACCATTTCTTTGCGTGGTGCAAGCTACGTCGAGATCATTTACTATGATGAAGATAAGACCGTCGGTCAAGTGTATGGTACTCAGCCAGTGTTCGCGCAGCCTATTGTTGACAATCTGGATGAGTTGGACATCAAGTTTGGTAAAGTTGACCAAAACGGACAAATTCCGTTGCCGAATGTTTTCCGGGCCAACTTGTATGATTCTATTTCCGGCATCACGCTACCACCGTTTCCTGCACTTCCAGCTACGCTTTGTGGCAATCCAGCGGTTGATGGTGTTATCAAATGTGTTCCCACCAAATCGGGCTTCAAGTTGGTGCTGGTGAAATTGGCCGAGATTCCCAGCGGTTATTACGAGTTTGCAAGCCAGGAGACCCCATACCAGGAGGTGCTGGTAACGCGCAGCACAACGTACGTCTACAACGAATTCCGTGATGTTTACGCTCTGGTGACACCAAAAGACTCTACCACAGGCTCTGTGAGAATTTATGTTATGCAATCTTACCGCACCAATAAAAATACCTTGGAGTCTCTCCCAACTCTTGGTCAGCGACTGGAGGGCTTACCAAAAGGATGGACTTACGTGCGGGTGAAGATTCCCCCGCAAAAAAGACTTCTATCCACCACAGTTGGCGCAGCTGTCGTTCTTCTGGATTCGGAAGGGAGCACTTATCAGTACCTTGACCCTGCCAACATTGATCCGACTGATCCAACCAATGTTGCGGGATTGATCTACCTGTCCGCCAATGCGCTGTCCTCTACTGCTGCGAGCATCGAATCCTCTGAGTCTGACTCTTCTGAATCTGGAGAATCGTCTGACTCTTCTGAATCTGGAGAATCGAGACGCCTGCAGACACTCGAGTTGATCCCAGAAGGCAACGGCGCAAAGTCTTTGCGCGGATCTGCCTGAACCTTGGCTACTCGTTGTCGTTTGGGTTGAACACTGCTTGTAATTATACTGGTCAACGCGCGTGACCATTGCAAGCTGCTGCCGGTATTTATTTTAATTGTTATGTGACAAGTGTTCTCCGCGCTTTTGTGCATGAATAAGAATTGACTCATCAGTGGCTGCAAATTAATTGTTGCCGCGAAAATGAACCTCATACGAATAGAGTTATATATACTCTTTGCATGTAATTGCTGCCAGGGTGGTTGTTATTGAGTATCAAATTTGCTCGCTCGAACTCTTTGTAACCGAGTCAATTAAATAAGGCTCTCCGGACCAAAGCTGCTCCTTCTCGCTGAAATGTAGCTACAGCTACGAAAGGACATGCGATACTGTACAAACATGGTTGGGTGGGGTATTATACTTTGAAGTAATTAATAAATGGGCTGTTGGTTAATTATTGAAGCGCTATCATAAAAGTGAATTGAATAATATGCATTCTTTGATTTATCACAACAGGGTACAATGTCAATCACGGCTCTAGAGAGATCTACATCGATACGTAGGGAGGCGATTGTGTAATTTAATGAAGTCGCTTGTAATCCCTTATTTAATAAATCCAAAAAAAAAATTTACAGGCAGGTAGCCGTACAACCAGTACCATCGCGACAAAGCACTGCCCCTTACCCTTGTTCGTGGCCGCCGGAAATTTCGCCTTTATATAACATAGCTATGTTACCAGCTGGGGGCGGGTCCAGCATTATGTTTTAATGTCGCTTACATGCATACACCTGATGAGAGCTAACAATACAACAAACCTTAAAAACCTTAATAAAGATAGCAGACGAAATGTTTGTACAACTGCCTTTATTGCAAAGCGGGTGGTACAAGCCAACATATCGGGTTACACAAACAATCCATGAATGACTCAGATAATTGGACACACATACCCACTCATACACGCAAATCGGAGATGCTTTGTAATACATCAATACTGGGGCTGATTTCGATTCTTCAAATCTGTTCTCTATCCGGGTGGCGACAAGAAACACTATCATAATTCATATCTCTGGTAGGCACATGATGATGATTATTATGACAACAATAAGGATAAGAAGGGAAAAATGGGTAGGCCCGGTACCAAGTGTGCGATTAGACCGCGTTCCAAAGCGTATCGACCTTAAGCCTTGCTCACTGACTGACCGGCAGCCTTCTCGTAGAAGTGTTTCACGTGCTCAAGGGAGAAGACTGACAGCTCGTCAGCATGCGCCTGAACAGTTGTTCTGGCCACGGAAGCAGGCGCTGCCCCTCCTGCTCCACCTGCGCCTCCGGCTCCGGGGAGCATGATTGGGGGCACCCTAATGAAGGGCGGTGGGATCACAGGGAATATGCCACAGTCAGACGAAGCAGCGAATGGGCTGTCAGTGGGCAGCCAGCAGCCACGTTGGGTCGGTGCATGGGCGTTGATGAAGAAACCTCCTGCGGTGTCAATGATGCTCTCCACGGAGTCCAGCTCTGCCAGCAGTGCGCGCCCGTGCTCAAGAGCGCCGCGCAGCACTGAGTTGGGGTGATGATTATCCTCCTCAGAAGAGCTTTCTTCAGAGGAAGAAGAGCTTTCTTCAGAGGAAGAAGAGGAGGAATAATTCTCGAGAGGAGGAAGCGCATCGGCGACACCGTACAGGTTGTTTTGCTCTCCTGGATCGGTGGTCAGGTCGAACAGGTGGAATCCTAGCGCAAAGCTGAACTCATACCCTAGCAGGACACTCTGTACGTTTGGAGCATTTGTCAGCTTCCAGAACTTGTTGGCGTATTTGAATACCGTTGCTGAGCCATCAAGTCCGTAGAGAGTGCCTAACTTGCCCAGTGGAATGTTATCACGCTTGACCTTGCGGTTGGCCTTCTCAATGCTCTTTCTGATGGACTTGCCAGCACCAGCCTCCGCAACAGACTTGTCAATGCCGGCGTAGTCAGCGATGGTGGCGTACAGATCCGTGACGTCCACCAGCTCGGAGATGCTGCGGCCTGGGTGAGACACGTCAGCGCCGGGGCCCGAGATGAAGCCATTGGAGCGCACGCCTCCCTCGAAGAAGCTGCCCTTGCTGCCACGGAAGCCCCCCATGTCACTGCCGAAGATCCTGATGCCTCCGTTGTCAGAGAGATACACGATTATGGTGTCATCCATCATGCCCTTACTGGTCAGCGCATCAGTCACATTCTTCACCATGTCATCCAGAGCCGCCATCATCGCGCAGTGCAGCGTCGCGCCTCCGGGGATCAGTGCTCCGGCAGGGTTGGGGACGGGGCCGCAGCGCTGAATGTACTGCGGAGGCGCCTGTAGCGGGGAGTGTGGGGCAGTGGGCGCAAGGTACAGGAAAAGTGGCACAGAAGGATCGTGTGCCGCAATCTTGCTTACAGCCTTCATTCCGAACAGCTCAGTGGCGTACTGTTTGGTGCCAATGAGGTCAGTGGCGGGGGCTTCGTTGTCAAGCATGTCGTACGCATTGTTGAAGAAGCAGTTGTTGCCCCAGGAAGGAGGAAATGGATCCGGTGTCACTGGGTTGGCTGCATTGCACCCAAGACCAACGTCATAGTCGAAGAAATCGTTTGCGCCTTGCATAAGACCGAAGAACTCGTCAAATCCTCGAGAAGTAGGAAGTTGCGCGGTAGTAGCCCCACCCAGATGCCACTTTCCGATGCCTACTGTGCGGTAGCCCTCGTTCTTCAGAACTTCAGCGAGGGTGGGAGCATCTGCAGAGAGACCACGGCTTTCGCCAATAAGGATAGCACCATCACCAAGCCCAACATCCCACGAATGGCGACCGGTAAGTAGGGCAGCACGAGTTGGGCTGCACGTGGACTGTACATACAGTCTGTCCAGCTTGACTCCACTGGAAGCGAGGTTGTCAATGGTTGGGGTCTTGAAAGCTGGATTGGCATACCCGATATCAGCATAACCTGTACGAAAAGCAGCGGTGCAATATATAAAATTATTGTGACGATGTTTTAGTACGATGCAAAACCCAATAACTAATCCCCACACTTCGCAAATTTAGCTTTTAATTAGTGTTGCATATGTGCGACATACAAGACAGAACATTTACTCTCCTTACCTTGATCATCCGAAAGGATGATGACAATATGCTTGGGGGCCTCTTCAGATGAAGAGCTGGATAAGCGTCTCAGTGAGGACTGCTGTTTGGCGGAAGCTTCACCAATAAACAGCAGCACGCCACAGACAACAGCCAGCGCATTAAAAACGCAGTTCTTCCTCGAAAACATTGTTGACTATGATAGATTTAACTAATTTTGCGGGTAGCTTGATATACTCGCACAGGAGTTTCAATTTGTATATTACATGCAGTAATTGTTTGCACGGGGGAAATAATCGACAAGTTTGATATGTTACTTTGAAAAGATATCGCGCAAAAGACGACCAGTGTGAGATTTCTGGACAGGCCCGAGTTTGTTCGTAATCCGGCCATTTTTTAGTATATAAAATGGCCTATAAGCGAAGTGAAAATTATCACTTTCGAATTCGTCCAAATATTGACTCAGTTGTGCCACGACCACGTCAAGCGTACCGTACGTACGTGACGTGTCAATTCCGATTCCGAATTCCGAATTCTGTTCCAAGTGGAATCCATTCACGCATGGGCTGATTCGAAAACCTCCTTTTCAGAAAAATAAAAATATATTGTACTTCGTATAACTTAAACTAATATACTGTATTCCTGGTATTGTATAAATGTATTTTTATTCGTTTATACAATATAAACGAATCTAGTTTGTCATCTTTACAAATTATGTGGAATTTTAATGTGACGCTAAAAAGTTACATGTTGGTCCTTTGATTTATATCTCCCATTCGGCGCTTCAATAATTTAATTGATATTGCTTTTGGCGCCATTGTTAAGCCACCCAGCGCGGATGTACAGTAAAGGATACAGTACGCCGTAAGCTTACAGTAAAGGTCGACGCAGCCGAAACCGCCAAGTATGTATTTTTCTTGCTTGTCAAGTCCAGGATTCCTGGGAACCGCAAGAATCATGCAAAAATAGGGCCTATTTTACGGGTCTTACGCAAAGTATTTTGCATGATTCTAATTTTTATGATAGTGACGTACCAGCGATTCTTGGATTTTCTCAGATTTACGCAACCAATACTGCGTCAGTTTCGGCACAAACGTACAGAGTTGTGTTAAGTAGAGATACAGCATAATATAATAAATAATTATATTATGCTGTATCTCTACTTACGTCTGAATACCAAATTGTGATAGCCTGACATTATTATTTATAATGTCAGGCAGTGGGAACGAAGACGAAGCTGAGGTTTCAGGTTATATAGCCAATGCAGACGTCGTGATAAGAGGGTGTATTAGAGATAACACCAGAGCACGATATAATGAGAAAATGAAGCATTTCACGGAATACATCCGACGTCATCATAATGATCGGTTGGAAGCAGATACGCAGGAACTGAAGCTTTCCGATATTACAGCAGAAGATTATAAAGGATTCATGGCTTTTATAGCTATCAAGAAAAAGAACGGTCCTTTCACAGCTGCCGTTGAACCCAAAAAGTACAATAGCTACAAATATGTCGAGTCGTACAGTAACGCCATTAAAGATGCATTTAGAGCAAAGTCAATGACGATGTCACCCGAGTGTGTGACTACTCTCAGCTTGTTCTTTCATGGCTACAATCGAAAGGTAGCAGATTTGAAACAAAGTGGAGAAATGGCAATGGACGAGGGTAAAAGCCCTATGTCTTTTACCGGCTATCAATATATTGCAGAAAAGGCAGCTAAGGCAGGAGCAAAGCTACATGCAGGGCATATTTTGTTGGCTGTTCATCGTGCTATGTTGGAACTTAATGGCTCGATCTGCTTCAGTGTCTAGTATAATGTATGACCATATTCGATGGGATGGAGCTTCAATGACAGTCACATTTCCGAAGCATAAAGGAGATCAAGAAGGCCGAGATGGAATACCAAAACATGTATATGCCAATCCAAACAATCCAAGCATTTGTCCTATCTTAGCGCTCGCTGTATTTGTTTTCACTGTTGGCCACCGGAGAGAAGGTAGTCAGAGGCAACTGTTTACCAAATTTACAGAATGCCGAATCAAGATTTGGTGAATGGATAAGAAAACTTATGGGCGATAACATGGCTGATTTTCTTGCGATGGGTATAATGATAGTGGAAATAGGAACACATTCCTTTAGAAAGGGTATTGCATCATTTCTTGGAGCTATGACTTGTGGTCCCACAGCTATAGCAATATACATCCGTGCAGGATGGAGCCTTGGGTTGCAAAAGCGGTACATCATGGAAGGTGGTGGCGGTGATCAGCTATGCGGAAGAGCTGCGACCGGCATAAATGTGCATGGGGAAGAGTTTGCAGTGCTTCCGCCTCATTTTGATTTGAGAAATGGCAGTGTGCTTACGTTACAGCAGTGGGAACATATTCTGCCAGGATATACGACATTTTTCCCAGCAGAGTTCCGAGTGGTAGTCTCGTACTTGCTGGCATCACTTGTTTATCACCGCACGTGGTTGAAGGAGAATCTTCATACAGATCATCCTCTATTCCAACAGTCCGTTTGGACTTCAGGCATAATGGACAAGGTCGCACCACTAGTTAACTCGGGAACTTTAGACAACCCAGAAACGGGTATGACAGCAACCGGTGTACCGCCTTATGTCAAATTGGCAAGTGAGTTGGCCGGCGTCAAACGAAGTTTGGATACAATGAAAGAAGGTTTGAGTACCGTTGCAGACAACACAGCAAAAAAAGTGAAAGAAATGATGTTAGAAGAGTTTACTGTTAATGGTGCTGTTCCCATCAGCAGATCAGATGTTGAAGCTATGTTTGCTGAACTAACCTCAAGTGTGAAGTCAATGGTTACAGATCTAACCTCTACAATAACGCAAAGCAGTGGCAATACAACACAAGTTACAATCGAGCCAACCGTTTGTAGATATTCTGGTGGTGACTTGCTAAATAATGGATACCGGATGTGGACATGGAATGGTATGTTTCATGTCGTGCCATACCATTTTAAGCTTCCCACCTCCGTTACGCTACATTCTATGTTCAGTTTATGGTTGCTTGGTAATCCTGCTGAACAGATTGGTCCCTATAGAAACATTCGTCCAGCAGATCTGCTGGTAGTTGGGGAGGAGGATGGAATCAAGAAGACAAAAAACATGAGAAGTAACCTATCGAAATGTAAGTATGTGATGGAGAAATTCATTGATGTTTCTGGGAAAACTACTGAAGAACTCATGAAAAAAGATTTACCTGCATCGGAATTCAATAGAGCATTCACCACAGCTTTCGATTTCTACTTGTCAGTACTCTACCCTGGTCAGGATCCCGAGGATCTTGATTATCGAAGGATTGGAGATAACTCTTATTTATCCATGTATGAACCCATTCGAGGTTAGCATAAAAACAACCCGTAGCCAGTGCTTTAGAACTGTAAATTTCTAGTCTCCTTAATAAAAAATTCTCATGTTCCTGTAGCATTGCTAGTTATTTATGCATTCTTTCTCTCGCCTTCATCCTGCTGTGTTGACATAGAAAACTGTCAACAAAAAAAACAACAAGGGTATTTTCTTGTACTTCAACTTCAATTTTGGACTGATTAAAGATCACTCAACAACTATTATGAAGTCAATAATAAAACCCATGGGTTTTAATTTACGCACCATTTTTTGCGTAAATCTTCGGGTCTTAAGGATTTGTTGAATTTGGGGAAAAAGCAGGGAAAACTGGAGGGAACTTGGGGCCTGATTGAAATTTTCGAGTGTCATTGGTGGGCACGGCTTGTGATCCTGGGATCTTAGAATTCGTCAACAACCACGCTGAATTTTTCCCCATATTGTATAACTTCACACAAATGACACAACAGTTCATGTCATCTTCGAAAAGGGCACACAATCTTACCGCTTGACCACCATCTTTCTTTTTCTTCCATTTTATACTTGGAGGAACGGGAATGTCCGGATCTTAAAAACTCGAGAAAAAAACTCGGCAATCTGAAAACTCGATCGTGTCAGGTTGTAGTTGGTTTCTCGAGTTTTTTGGAAAACTCGAGTATTTCGTCAGTATGGAACGATGCCACCATCACCAAGCCCAACATCCCAAGCATGATGGCCTCGTTCCTGGGGTAAGCCGTGGTCTTTCTGCAGATGCGACCACACTCGCTGAAGGCCTGAAGGACACCGTACCGTAGTAGGCATTGGGAAATGGCATCTGGGTGGGGCAACAACCATGCAGCTCTCCACATCTTGTGGATTTGATGATTTTATTGGGGGATTATGAATGGTGCCATTGATTTCTTCGACTTCGATATTGTTCTCGGTTGCAATGCAGCCAATCCCGTGACACCAAATTCATTCCCTCCCACCTGGTCTAATAATTGCTTCTTCGTCAACGGGTATGACATGCTTGACAACGAAGCCCCCGCTATGGACCTCATTGGCACCAAACAGTACACCACTGAGCTGTTCGGAATGAAGGCTGTAAGCAAGATCGGAATGAAGCTGAGCTACGCTCCTGATGCACTGACTGCATTTTTGGGGTATGCGTTTTAATTTCGATTTCGATTTCGATTTCCACCTCTTCGACCTGACCGCCGATCCAGGAGAGCAAAACAACCTGTACGGTGTCGCCGATGCGCTTCTCCTCTCGAGAACGATTCCTCCTCTTCTTCCTCCGAAGACAGCTCTTCTTCTGGGGAAGGTAAATTACACAATATTATCTAACTACACTTATTCGCGCGACCGTCGCGGGTGACAGGTAGTTGTTTATAATCGGACTAAGGCTACAGCAGATAGCCAGTGAGTGGAAAATAGTATTGGGGTATTTTGTGATGCGCAATGTCTGTTGGTGGTAAATCGCAAGGAAGACAGACATCATGCATACTATTCTATTGGCGTCAATCATGGTAAATAGTCCAATACTTATTGCATATTGCCCACCCACTGTCCGCCATTCATTTGCTCACCACACATTGCCCACCGCAAACCCATTGCCCACCACCCACTCATTGCCCACCCCACTCAATGCCACCCACCCACACACACACTGCATCTCAGGGAGGAGACTTCTTCACCTTTATGCGCAAGTTCAAGCGCATCCCAGAGGACTGGGTACGGCTCTATGTGATCGAGGTGGCCATGGCGCTGCAGCACCTGCACGACATGGACGTGGTCTACCGAGACCTCAAGCCCGAGAATATCCTGCTCTGCGGGGATGGACACCTGAAACTCACTGACTTCGGGCTCTCCAGGTAAAGGCCTTCGAGCACAGCGACGGAGCGATCTAGTGCCGTAACCGTGGACTGTATCTCCATGCCGATCGTCAATTCACTCAACTGGATTTAAATTGGAAAATTCAGTTGCATTGTGCTATAAATTCTCGTGAATTTTATATCTATCCGTTTAAAACTCCCAAATCAAAGTAATTAATTGATTTGAACCGTTGTATTTTACGCGAATTAAACGGCATTATTATTTTTTTTTGTCTACTGGTACCTCCTTAAGGTTCTTTGAGACGCGGCCGCCCGCCCCGGAAGACATGCTGGGCGATGATGACGTGGTGACCCGCTCCTTCTGCGGTACGGAGCAGTACATGAGCCCCGAGATGCTGCTGCAGCAAGGACACAACCAGCGCATGGACTGGTGGTGTCTGGGCTTGCTCATGCACGAGATGATCTCGGCCAGGCATCCGTTCCATGGCCCCACGCACTACGACACGCTCCGTAACATGGTCACCAGGTAATAATAGAATACACTGGGAGTAATGTACTAGGAGTTATGCAGTGAAAGAGAGAACCATAGCGTTTTGTAATGCATAGCTTTGGGTGCCATACTATTCACATTCTCGCCATTACATTTTAAAAACAATGTTGTCGCAATAGATCAACTCGATAATACAGTATGGCTGCATCTCAAAATCTATATTTCCAGTCCAAAAACTAAAAGTGCAAATGTCATAGATAATATAATACAATACAAATTTCGACAAACCTGTGTTTTTGCTCCTCCTCCTCCTCCTCTCTTCTCCTTAGGCCACCGACTATCGACCCGCGCCTCTCTCCAGCCGCGACAGCCTTGGTGAAGAACCTGCTGGTGAAGAATCCGCGCGCTCGCCTGTGCTGCCGGGAGGGTGCCAAGGAAATGCAGGCGTTGCCGTACTTCGGAATAATCGACTGGGATGCGCTCTACTCGCACCGCATTGACATGCCGTACAAGCCGAAGCTGGCGGGGGATTTGGATCTCTCATCCTTTGAGACCCAATTCACACGGGAGCGACCGGTGGACTCCATCCACGAGGAGGAAACTGGAGAGACGAAGAAGAAAGCTGGGAAGAGCGGGGGCTTGCTCGGCATGCTCGGTATTGGGGGTGGAGCTGCTGCGGCTGCAGTAGGCAATGCTGGCACCACAAAGAATGGTGATCCTGACTCTGACTCGTTCAAGGGGTTCTCCTTCACTAAGGAGGAGCAAGGGGGCAGTGCACTGGACCCTGCTTCCCCTGGGGCTGCTGCTGGGGCTTCTGCTGGTGGTGCTGCAACTGGCGGGGCAGCATCACCCACCAGGCTTGGGGCATCTCCTGCCTGTGTTGCAGCTGGTACTTGTGCAGTATCATCATCATCATCATCACCGGGTAAGCCAGGAAGGACAGGCTCCCCTTCCAAGCCAAGTGCAGCTGGAGCAGGGACAGGAACGGCAGCTGCAAAGTCTTCCCTCACATCAATGCTGCAGGAGCAGGGCTCTGGCCACCAGCGGTAACGCCCAGAACTTCCAAGTCTTCCTCAACTGCATCATGCTCCTTATCGTTGAAATGTAGCTACAGCTACGAAAGGACAATACACTACCGCGTAGTAGTAGTTGTTGCTGTTGCTGTTTCTAGCTTCGGGTGAGAATGTTCCATACCATGTTTAGTGCGATACTGTATTGTTCAAATATGCTTTGGCGGGGGAAATCTAAATAATTACTATTATACTTTGAAGTAATTAATAAATGGGCTGTTGGTTAATTATTGAAGCGCTTTCATAAAAGTGAATTGAAAAAATATCCATTCTTGAATTGAAAAAATATCCATTCTTTTGATTTATCACAACAGGGTACAATGTCAATCACGGCTTTAGATAGATCTACATCGATATGTAGGGGGGGCGATTGCATAATTTAATGAAGTCGCGAGACAAGCTCCCAGAAGATGCTTGTAATCCCTTAATTAATAACTCCCCTAAAATACTTTACAAGCAGGCAGTCGCACAACTTACCATCGGCGACAAAGCACTGCCCTCTTACCCTTGTTCGTGGCCGCCGCAGGTTGTGCCTTTATATAAGATAGCCATGATACCAGCTGGCGGGGTGCGGTCACTGTGTGTGATACATTATTACAGTACGCCCTTATGTGAATGATTCTATAGCATCACGATATCATAGTATCGAGAAAAAATACCAGCAGAGTAGGTGGAGGGCACATGGCAGTCACCTGCTGGAGTGCCACTCACTTCCAGTCCCAATATTTTCTTATTAATGGCCGATTTAAATGTACCTCTTTTTCATGGGCTATTCAGAAGGTATAGTACTTAGTTACCCTATTCATTTAGACCACAGAGATGGTACAGTATTAACAGACCCATGATTGGGTATAGAGCAACATTTGTCACAATAGAATATTAAAATAGCGACGGGAAAAATTGTGTAGATAGGGTCCGTAGGGGGGGGGCGACTCGCGAGTGAGGGATCCGCTGAAGCGCCGAGCCACAGAATAGCAGTAACTAGATAGGGTCCGTAGGGGGAGGCGACTCGCGAGTGAGGGATCCGCTGAAGCGCCGAGCCACAGAATAGCAGTATGGCAATCCAAACTTCATGCTAGGGTATACTTAGCTTTGCATTCAATAATGCATGAAGTTTTATAAGCGGGCACAGTTCGTAGATATAGCTGGTGGACACTTGGTCTATGGCCTCTCCAAGCTGTTTTGCGGCACTTCGGCGACCTATTCCATCAGCCAAGCACAGAGCTCCATATGTCTATCATAGTAATTACGATAGTGATGCCCCTCAAATCTTATCAAAGACATTGGAGCAAACAAAATGAGATAATGCCGCCAAGAACCTTGAATATTGCGCATCTTGGGCTCGATGCATCTTGGACTTGAGGAGTTTCTGCCAGAACATTACAGCTCATCGAAGGTTCCAGTACAGCCCCGACGTGTTCGGAGGTGACGTAGTCAATACATGTGGATCCATGCATTAGCAGCATACTTAGTGCCTGACACCACCTGCCGAACACACAGTAGGCAATTTAGGACAGGCAATAATGATAAAACCGCAGGGAGGGAATCATGCAAATAAGTGCTTTCCCATTTGAGTGTGTATTTCCCCTCAGATTTTGTCACACCATTAGGACTTATACAATAGCTGCAGGACGGGGGAAGAATATAAGTGGGAAAATAACTATAACTGGCTGACTAACTGACTAGACAATTTACTAACGGGATCGTTACATCTATTGGTGATGAGTGGCAGTTACTTACTGCCCTGGCCTCGTGTCGAGTGCGGTCGTCGATCTCTTCGGGAGCAGCATCCAGCGTGCTGGGCCACAGAAGCGCACGCCCTTTCTTCGGGCGCACTGCGATGTTGAGAGAAGGAAACGCAGTCTCCCCGCCCTCCTCCACATCTACACAACAGCGCATCATCCACCATCGATCCGGAGTGAGCACAAGTAAACCGAAGCCAAGCAATGTAAGACGACAATCAAGGCAGGGGTGCTATTCTAGAGCCCCAGAACCAGAAGAGCAAGAACAGTAAATAGCAAACGCAATCGCTTACATACGGCTAAAAACAAAATCTATTACATGGTAAATGGCAATTAATTCTCAACCTGAAAGGTAGAGAAAAAAATGTAAGTATGCGCGCGGCCCACAAGCGAGGTCTTTGTCCCCCGGGCCCGTAATCGTGGTGCACACGGTATTTCTGCCCTTCCTCGTAACGCAGCACCTGTGCAGGCGTGAGAAGGCGAGAAGGAAACATACGGTATGTCGATGGGACCGTGCCGTGCCGTGCCAGTGCATAACATACATACATACTACATACATACATACATACATACATACATACATACATACATAACAAACATACATACATACATACATACATACATACATACAAATTACATACATACATACATACATACATACATAACATACATACATACATATAAAGGAGACATAAAAGTTGATTAAACGAAAGTTGGGAAGATAAAACTTCACATGTGGCGCTGCTGTGTTGTGCATCGTCAGATGCAGCTTTATGCGATGGGTATGGTGCGTAGCTGACCTGGAAGGACTCATAGTTAGTCCTGGGGCACATTAGTCACTTCTTCAATCTTCTTCATCACACTCTGCACCAACGGGTGCTGTTTAAGGGCAACAGCGGCAATTACAGTCACAGAAGCAGTAGTCACGAAAGCATCGATCAAAAATGCAGCAATAATGAATAAAGAAGTTTTACATGGCCACTCCGCAGTTGGGGGGCAAACAAATATCACGTTGTCACCAAATCAATTGAAAGATGCATAATCATCGAAACACATGCTATATAAAAAAAGAAAGGCAACCACATCACACCACGATAAAGGAAACAAAGAGGGTAATCTACTAGTTTCGTGGTTGTTTGCTGTAACTCACCGATTCGCATCGACCGCGACACCAGCTGTTAGCACTGGTGCGGCCTGTGGAGAGAATGCGCCCCAGTCTCTCCGTATTCATTCGTACTGCCGGTATCCGTGCTACGCTCCCCACGAATCTTGCGTCGTGATCAGTGGCTTCGATTTCATCGCTGCTCAGAAAGTCATCGAATGTTACCCACCCTGTGCTTTCGGTGAGTTCAACCGTATAAATCAAGATAGGCAATAGAGGTCAACTTTGTGCTTAGTTTTAATAAAGACTATATCAGCAAGGAATGGATAATAAATTAAAGACATTGCAAGGGTTAAATCAGTCATAATAGCTGTGTAGTAAAAAAAAGCGGTCGTACCAGGGATCTTCTGACCATACGTTGATATCGTATTTGCCACCGAAGCGAGTGATGATGTTGCTAAACATAGAATGCATGTCTCCCGGAGCATAGACGGGTGTTGTCGTCATATTTTAAGTATTCCCCGATCGCAACGCAGCTTGGCATCGCGTAGCTTACAGGCTCCATTGATAGGGTTGCAGCTCTTGGGGGCAGTTCACAATCATCCAGCCAGGGGTTTTTATGCATTCCCCCTGTTGAGCGAAACCCCTACACTGAGCATGGCGATCAACGCATGCTTTCACCGCTTCCCTAGGTTTTTCCAAATACATTTGCACCTTTAGGTTGGTCCTGCTGTCGCAACCGTATCTAAATTGATGCATACACCTGTTTCTTCTATGCATAGCTCAGACACCATGGCCTCGACACCATGTCTACCACTTAGTGCACAGAAGCAAGAAAGCCACAGAGAAAGGAGGAGTAGATAGCCTTCATAATAGAACTTGGTGGGGATATCGATTCAAGATATTAAGAAGCAGTTGGATCAGCCAAATTCTTTGGGTCAAGAATTGTAGATATCCCAACATCGTTACCTGTACAACCCTGCTCTAGAACCTGACATCATAAAAATTTACATTGTTGCGTTCCTTCGTCCTCCTCTGCTGTTGCTCACTAAAATTAGTAAAGTTACGACATCCGAAGGCGTCTCGACATGTGACGACCTTAAACTTACAACTTTACCGAAACATCAACAATAATTTACAGCCGACTATCAGTCTACTATCTTTATCTCCGAGACATGTCCAATGGCATCTAGTAAGATTCGGCTATTTATCTACCGTAGTGACAGCTGGGCTTGATCACATGTTACAGACTACAGTACTACGGGTAGTACCGGTGGCACCGCTCCGACGACCTCAGGCTGATATCCCTTCGAGACAGTGAAGGCTTCACTATCCATTTCATAGCACCTCCCAGCCCCAATGCTTCCAGCCCTCCCCCCCGCCCCCCCCCCCCCCACCCCCCCCCCGACAGCAACGCTGTCGTAAGCAACCGAAATTTGAGCTTTATTTCAGCATTGATAAGTTAAGGGTTACACTGCTTATACGAACTTCCTGATGCTACTGCTGGATCATAAATCAAAATGACTTATTTCGGCTCCGCTGCTAGGGGGGTGCTGCGCCTTTGTGGCGCTCCCTCCTTCCTCATCTCCCCTCATCTCCCTCCTCCATCTCACCCCCTTCGTCCTCCCCTTCTTCACCCTCGTAGGTCGGCCCCGTCATCATCCTCCCCCTCATCTTCTTCTCCATCATCATCACCGTCCTCAGCGGGGTACGTACTCAGGAGACGAAGGCGCATCTGGCGCAGCAGGCGGGCGCATACGGATAACCTGGTCCGTGTCTTGAGGGGCAAAAATCAACCTCCCAATCGTGCAGCGCGATTTTGATACGGAGCCACCCTGAGCGCCCCGTAACACAACAGAATCAGCCCGCAACAGAATCAATGGTTGAAAAAAGTTTTAAACAAAAAAATGAAATCGCGAGGGCTTGAGATCACTTGAAGAGCTTGGCGCAAAGTACTGCTAGCCGAGGAGGTGCCATACAATAAAGGAGATACACGAACTTACATATTGGGTGGCCAATTAGGCTCGGAATAATGCAACTCTTTACGAACACGACCGGGAGCCCACCCCTGCACAAAGCGGGGTGTGTATTTATGATAAGAGCGCAGGGGCAATCAAAAGAGGAGTAATTAGATTGCAGCTCCAAAGACATAATGTATGATATATCACCAGTATATAGTATCTAAGATGGTTTAGTAAGTATCAGGCTAGGCTACAATGAGAAAACATTCGCATAGGAAGGGAAGGCACCAACTTACCTACATAACTATGCATAACTACATGCATAACTACATACTACATACCTTTGACAGGGTGCGGGCCAATGCGGCACTCCACGCGCTCGCCCAACTTTGAAGCGCAGTTTGTGGCAGGGGAGGCACCACCGAGCCCGCTTGCCTGCGTGCCACTGACCCAGGGTCTCCTCGTCCTGCAGTTACATATGAGCAGCAGTGAGAGAATGCAGAGTTCACTCAGAATTTAAGAGTGGTTCTAGACGCATTTGCTCATAAGTATTTAGTGAGGGAGTGAGCCACCAATGCGCTAAGGAAACGGATTTTCAGCACCGCCTAAACGAAGGAACTTGAATAATTGCCGATCCCACTTACCGGCGAAAAGAACTCTAAGTACATCCTCCTTTTTCAAGCTCATGGGGAGCGGCAGGGATAGCAAATACTCCCTCTCCCACCACTCTCCCACACTAACGTGAACACTGTATCAACAGGGGCGCAATTAGGATCGCCGCACACTATTTCATTGACGTCTATGACTAAGGGCCTATTCTCTCATATACAATTTAGAGATGGATGAACGAGAAATACATCAAATAGTAAGGGCGATAGTAGAATCAGCCACGGCAAACCGAATAATAGCAAAACATAATAAAAGGGGGGAAATACATCAGGATTTAACAATGCATCCCGATACAAGTCTCGAATTGGGTAAGCACCTGTTCTGAGCTCTTGCGGAACTAAATCCGTGCTCCAGTCTTTTATATTCTGAATAGCTTTCTTTTTGGCAGCTTTGCCTGCCTTGGAATTAGCAGCAGCTGCGGGGGTCGAACATGGCGATTATTAGTTTTTTAAAGCTGACCTATAAATACGTTCACAGGGTCTTCGCAGTGCTAATGTCTTTTCCACAAGCGTTTCTCTCTAATGCTTGTGGAAACCAGCTTTGTAATGCTTGCGGAAACCAGCAGCAAGGGGAAAAAGCTGGACACACGCAAACCTGCTGGAAACGCAACTCCGTTTAGATTTTTTCGTGGGTAAATTATGATGATGTTCATCCTTTTGATTATAAAAGTATGTATGATAAATTCAACACCGCGGTATTACCATAATGTTCATCTTTTGATTAAATTGTTGATGTTCTGTAAATTTATAAATCAAAACATCAAC
>CAXIWF010001186.1:0-11260 GCA_964036045.1 Eutreptiella sp. 'Long Island Sound 2002' | reverse complement strand
CGGCGCACGGAGGAGGCTGACCAAGTCAGAAGTTGTTCCTACCATGACATTTGCCCCATCCGTGCAAAGCCAAACAAGCCGACGGACCCAAACCTCCAATGCTGCCTTGTAGGCTCTCAGAATTGACTTTGCGCCCCCCCCCCCCCTCCAATGGTTGAAGTGAAAAAAAGTGTGTCACTACATGATTGGGGAGGGGATATCGGACATACAGCATCTCTTCTTTCTTTGTTGACCGATCGGTGCAACTGTCCGAAGTGAGAGCAAAATATGGGGCTTGGAAGAGGGGTTTGGCCTCCTCCGTGCGCACATCGGCAGCAACATGCTCCCGAATTTCAATGGCGGACGGATGGCATCGATGTGTCTTGATGATGCTTGCACCATTCAGTTCCCCGGCCTCAGCGTCCCCAGCCACATCACGAAGCATACCGCGCCGTTTCACGGCATGATACACAAGGCGGAAGAGCGCCCGAATAGCTTGCCTTGTCTCAAGCGGGAGGGTGTGAGTCACCTTCCTCACCTTACCAGCAGAATTCCAGAGAGCCAAAGAAACAGCATGGCAGCCAGATTGTTGATGCTTTTTAATCTTGTCCCATTTGCAATTCTCAATTCCCGAAATCCACTCAGGGTGGGCTCCGAGCTGGGGGTAGGTACGGCATGCCGCACAATGCATCATGCCATCTTCGTATTTAAGCCAAGGGCGGCTAGACTGCCACGAAGTGTGGAATGGACGCTGCTCTCTACGGGGTTCTGCGACCTGCTCAGGTGGGGCCGAGCACAAGAGAGGCAAGCACCATCATTAATGCACGTGACATGCACATAGCAGTTACATCGCATGCACTGTTGAGTGTCAGTGTCCCCTGGAGGCTTGGCACACCCCCGACATGCACATGCGAAACACCATCGATGATCTCCCGACTCGCCCTCCTCATCCACCTCCACCTGTCCAGTGTTTCCCTTCACAACAACGAAGCACTGCTCATGCACCCCCCGTTGACACTGGGAGCATGCAGCAGTGACCCCGCATAGCCGGCCGCGGCAACTCGCACAGTACGATGAGCTGAGGACGTCAACGTACGAGGCGACCGATGGGGTGTAGGCTGTCGTTCGCGCGGGCTTGGGTGGTGCCTTGGGGGCTTCAACCGAGAACTCGAAACCATTGCGCACTTTCGAATTCTTCGCTGCACGCTCAATCTGCACTTGCTACAAATTTGAGGGGGCACCTTCGGACTTGATGTAGCGGAGCGCGGCTGCCGGAGTAGCAAAGTGTTGCCACACGGCATCACCGCCTTGCTTCCGCACCCACATTTACATGACAAAGCTAGAACAGCGTGAACAAAAGGAAAGCAAGGAAAGAAAGAAAGCCCCTAAATGCCTCCTTCTCGAGCCGGGGAAAAGCTCGAGGCAGGGATCTTCAAGCCCCTGAATGCCTCCTTCTCGAGCCGGGGTAAAGCTCGAGGCAAGGATCTTCACTCGTCTTGCCTGATTCGGTCTAGTGTTCTCTAGCATAGGAAACGGGCATCAACAAAGTTTGCACTTGACAAAGGACACAAATGTTGTTCACAAATATTGCTAAGTGCAGGGAATGGCACGCAAAGCACGAGAAAGCAAAGGAAGAAAGAAAGCCCCTGGATGCCTCCTTCCCGAGCCGGGGTAAAGCTCGAGGCTGGGATCTTCACTTGTCTAGCCGCATTCGGCCTAGTGTTCTCTTGCATAGGAGACAGGCATCAACAATGTTTGCAGACGACAATTGACACAAGTCTTGTTCACAAATATTTGTAAAGACACGGAATGGCACGCAAAGCACGTGAGAGCAAAGAAAGAGAGGATGCCCCTAAATGCCTCCTTCTCCAGCCGGAGAAAGGCTCGAGGTAGGGATCTTCACTCGTCTTGCCGGTCTGGGTAAATTGGCTACACAGCCCCAGCAGACTCTGCCACAGGGAAGGGGCATTTACACAATTTACATTCCAAAATGGACAACAATCTAGCTCACAAATATTTGCAACTGCCAGCAATGGCAAGGAAATCATGTAAAACCCCTAATTTACGCCGAATTTAGAAAAATTTACGGGAATTTACGCCACTTTTCGAGGAATTTACAAAAATTTACGTAAATTTACAGCGTAAATTGCTCCGGCCTCCGGCTCCACCCCCATTTGTTACCGGCTTGCGCACATGGTGCTCCGGGGGGGCTGCACATTGATCCGTTGACACCATCACTCCCGACAGAAGAAAGACTGTGGCCTCGGGTCAATGTGCAAAGTGTGG
Source organism: Eutreptiella sp. 'Long Island Sound 2002' (assembly GCA_964036045.1). NCBI lineage: Eukaryota > Euglenozoa > Euglenophyceae > Eutreptiales > Eutreptiaceae > Eutreptiella > Eutreptiella sp. 'Long Island Sound 2002'. The sequence goes on along the minus strand of CAXIWF010001186.1, from coordinate 8,995 downwards.
CACATCCATTCTGTGGCACATGCATGCTGATGGCATTCATGCCGCAAGCATGCTGTAGGGCACGCTGCAAGGGAGTACCTCCCACAGCCTTCAAGACTGCCCCTGCCCTCCCCCCACCCGCACCAAACCAATTACGTCGATAATCTTTCCAACGCTGCGGTATATCTGGCTGTTGAAATTCAACCTGCTATTGGAGATGGGGCTAGTGTTCCACCTTCGGTTGCGAAGGTTCAACCTGCTGCCATTGATGCTGCAGTTGCTGCTGCTGATAAATGTCACATTCCGAAAAAGAAGATACCGCGGTTTGTAAAACTGGGAGCGCTGAAGGCAAGAAAAGGAGTTGGGAACACACACTTCCCAGCTGTACTGGTGTGAAGAAGAGGAGGCCCCTCTTGTCTTTCACAGCAAGTGGGAGAAAACTGAACATGGGCAGGAGTAGGCAGACACGGGCAAGAATCTTACACAAGCACAACAACGCATTTGACTCACTCAATATTGTGCACGAGCCCGAAGCCGTACTTTGCAGAGTGTGGAACCCGAAAGTTCTTTCACCAAACTGTCTGTGTAGCCTAACGAAGATGGTTTTCACATGCAACTTGTGCCTGAATATAGGTATGACACCACCAGACATTCGATGATATTCGTCAACGCTCCCAAGCCTCCAGCCTGTCGGCCCTCCTGCCAAGAAGCAAAGGAAAGAAAGGCACCGTGGCGTTAGTAGTTTCTATGCCGCAAATGCACATCTCCACGGATTTTAGAGCAGATGTTCGAACACCGCGATTTCCTTGGTCCATAGTAGATTGTTGTGATTTGTTTGCCGTAGTGTGCCCCCAGGCGGGGGTACTTTAAGAGGGTGTGAAGGGGGGGGGGGTCTGAAGTGGGCAAGAGGGTGTGCTAAATGTATGGGGGAGGGGGCAGAGATGCATTGGAAGGGGGGGAGATGCCCCCCCCCCCCTTCCAAGGCGCCCAGCCTATGCCCAGCCGCTGTCCCCCTGACAGCAAGTGCCAGCCTCAATGGCATTTGTAACCCACAGTAACCCCGCCTCCAACCGCTTCGGCAACCTCCTCCAACTGCCTTCCGAACCGCCTCGGGGCGCCTCCGGTGCCCCTTCCTGTCTAATGCATCCCTAGGACGGATTCACAGCACCCAGAACCACCAGCCCCCTCCCTCCCTACAGCAGGCGGTCCCCCCTCCCTACAGCAACATGCACCCCCGCCACCCAATGCCCCCCAGGGCAGAAAGAATGGAGAGGGCGGGGAAGAAACTGGGCAGGGGGAAAGGGACGAACCAAGCAGGGTAACAGGACAGGGCAGACCGCGCTTGCCGAAAACGGTACGGAGCGCAGAAGGAGGAGAAGGAAAGGGAAAACGGGAAAGAATCTTTGTGGTTGTTAGAAGCCCCTGTCAGGGAAAATTATCCTGCGGATGCACACCCCAGCGCGCACAAGTCAGTGCTGGAGTCGGCAAACCCCCGCATGGACTCGGAGTGTGCATCTGGATGCACCTCATCATTGGCACGGGCAACAGCCCGTCTCCGGGACAGCCGATCCTGGAGTAGTCAAACAGGACAAGTCATCTGGGGGCTCCGTTGACGGGACCAAAACAGGTTCGGACCCACAGAGGGTCAGAATGAGCAGTGGCGAGAGGCCAATAGGCGCCGCCAAAGGCAAACAATCAGACACCGAGGCCTTGTGCCAACCCCCCCCCCCCCGGGGGGGGTAGGACTGTCTGCGGAAGCTTGTCCCGCTTGGCAGTGCCCTGTCGCCTCTGAGATGGCGTGGCAAGCTCAGGCGATCCTGGGTGGAAGGGGTGTGCAAACACAAGCCACGGCCGTTGTGGCCACCCTCCCCCCCCCCCCTCTGCGCGATGCGCCCAACAGGCTTTGCAGCCAGCGATCTGGCGAGGCCCTCCCACTATCTCAGGCTTGACGGCCAGCGATCTGGCGAAGCCCGCACTCACCCCTAGGCTCGACGGCTAACGGTCTGGTGGGGCCCTCACTCACCCCCCTGATCCAAGGGGCTGCTAACTTTTTATTATTGCCTGCTAGTAGTACCTACCTGTCTACCTGCACAATGGTGTGTATTGCAGTGCCAGTACTGTATCTCCGTGACCCCTCCCCTCCCGCCGTCTGCTACACATCTGCAAGTGCGTCACCTCACGTGACAAGGGGAATGGGAGCCCTAAAGGTGCCCTACACAGATGGTCCTCCCCCCCCCCTTGCCCCTACCCCTGCCCCGGCCCCTCTCACACCTCCCTTCCATGGCAGAGCCAGTGGGCCGTCCCACGTCTGCCCTCCTACCCTCCACCCTCCCCCGGGAGCGCCAGTGGGCGATCCCATGGTTGCACTCCACCTGCCCCTTCTCCTGCGGCGCCTGTGGGCGATCCCACGGCTGCAATCCACCCCCCCCTCTCCCCAAGCAGCGCTTGGTGGCGATCCCACGGCTGCACTCCTTCCCCTTCTCTCCCCCTGCGGCGCCGGTGGGCGATCCCACGGCTGCACTCCCCCCCTCCCCGCACAACCCGCCCCATTATACCGCCGGCCGAGTGGCCAAGCGGTCGGTCAACCCCATGAGCTGCTGAGTGGCAGTCGCGGGTTCGAATCCCTTCCTTCTCCTCGTGCACAGGAAATACAGTATAGGTAGCTGTACTACACGTAACTGTATTTTGCCTGCTAGTATTACCTACCTACCTACCAGTGCAATAGTATGTATTGTATTGCCAGTGCTGCATCTCCGTGACCCCTCCCCTCCCGCCCCCCGCTGCACATCTGCAAGTGCTTCAACTCACAGAACTAGGGGAGCGGGAGCACCGACGGTGCCCCGCACAGGTGGACCTCCCTCCCCCCTGCCCCTGCCCCTGCCCCTGCCCCTCTCACCCCTCCCTTCCTTGGCTGCAGCAGTGGGCCATCCCACTGCTGCCCTCCTACCCTCCACCCTCCCCCTCGAGCGCCAGTGGGCGATCCCACCACTGCTCTCCACCTACCACTGCCCCCCCCCCCCGGGCGGGCTGCCGGACATCTGCACCACCGTACCACAACAGGGCGCACTGACAGACCCCCCCCCCTGCCGTCCGCGGGGATCGCTGCCAACCCCCCCCCCGTGGACCACCAGACATTGACGCCACGCCACGGGGCACGCAAGGCACAGGTGCGGCAAGCATGGTACACAAAGCCATGCGAGGAGCCATGCGCCGCCAACATGCGATGCCCCAGCATGGGCGGACGGAGTGGCTCTCCTACCACTCTAGCCCCCATGGCCCCCCTGACCCCGGCCCGCAATGATGTCATCCGGGGATGGCCCCGGTGAACGACGGGTCCCCCTGACGCCCGCCTGACCTGTTACCGCTGCCCCAGGACCGAGGTCTCCGGAGGCAGGTTGCGGGGAGACCATGAACCGCCACCAGCCCCCCCCCCGACAGGGCACCAGGGGCGCGAAGATATCACTGCTCGCCCCCCCCCCCCCCCCTCACAAGAGCGCACGGAGGTGCCGGGCACACCAGGCCATCCTGGCGCAGCTAGCTCTGCAACTGCGGCGAGCGACAAGGTGAACTAAGGCCTGTAACCACCGGCGCAGCACGGCGCGCAGTGAGAGCCTCCCTGGTAGACTGGGGGGATCACTGCGCGCCCCGGGAGTAGGCCACCGGCCCTGCAACGGACCTGCACGTCACTGCGCACAATTGCACCACGCGCACTGCTCCGAACAACCAGCCTGCCCGACCCTCTGCGTCCGCGACAGGCATGGCCCAGAATGTTATGCAATGACCGATGCAGACGATTGGGATGGTTTTCGTGGCCGTGGCATCCGACGCTGCCGGCAACGTCAGGGTGCACCGCGCCCTGAGCAGCTGGCCGCCCTCCCCGGGGGCAGTCCTGCACCAGGTTGCACACGCATCTTGCCTTCAGGTGGAGCACACCGTTGTGGCCGCGGGCGCCGCGTGGAGGCACCTGGCCTTGGTAAGCTCTGAGGAGTTGGATGGGGGGAGGACGGGGACCCCCATCAGGGGACGCCGACAGGTGGGTAGGCCGGGGGGGGTTGCCAACAGGCGGAGCTGGCCTGCAGAGCCGCGGGGTGTACAGGTTGGACTGACCTTGCACCGGCCCAGCCCCCGCAGCAAGCCTGCCGCGAGCAGCAGAGGGCCCTGCACCAGTGCTGACCCGCTGATCTCCTGAACCCGGACCCTGCCCCCAAGCTGGCTGCCAGGCCCTCAAACAAGGACCTGGTCTGCACACGACTGCAGCAGACGGTCTCCCACCGCCAGGTACCCGACGAGACCGTAGAACAGGCAAAGGAATCCTTCGGCCAGCCAAATCCATGTGCCATTACCACCCTAACCGCCACTACACCGTCTCCGCGCCCTGTGACCTCCGCATGCCGCACCGCGCACGCTCGCAGGCCAGCGATCGTCCCGGGGTCCCGCAGACCTGGAGGCCCGCTGCACGCACGCCAGGTGAACTCCGAGAAGCCCCACAGATTGAACAGAGGCGAAGTTTTGCGCGCCTCCTCGGGGGGAAAAGCGAGCAAGGGATGCCACGGGGGGATACAGCCGCAAAAGCCCCCCCCCCCCATGCACCTGCGTGACCCCCCTGGATCAAGCGAGCCCCCCCCCGCCACCCCAACCCCCCGCCCCCGCGCACCGCGGCCCCCGGGGCCCAACTGCTACCTCCACAACGCCGCGCCGGTCGCCGACCTACTACCAGCGCGCTGCGAGGTGACCTCGCGCAGGGCGCGCGCAAAAAGGAAGGGGGAGGCGGGGGAAGCAGACAGCGCAGGAGCGCTAGCGGAAAACCACACAAACGGCGCACGGTGTGCACCAGGAGGGCAACCGGACGGAGCTAGCGGAATGCACGCACCTCCTGGAATGGCGTGGACAAAGGACGGCCATAATGGGTAGCCCGCTACACGCAGCGTGGGGGATCGGATGGCCGGGGGGACGAAAACGAAACCCGGCACCGGCCCCACCCTTCTGACCTGCCGCCAGCGCCGCACACACAAGAATCAGGCACTGCTTCCGCCAAGGCAGCAGTGGTGCAAAGCATCACGCACCAGCCCCGCGGCTAGGCAGCCTCCACGCCAGCACATGGGGGTCCCACTGGCAACAAGTCAGTAGCACGGGCCCGGCGTCTCATGCACCGCGGGCAACCACATATTAGGGGGGCAAGGTAGTGAGTAAGAACCTGCAACCTAGTTGCTAAGTAACACCCTGACCAGGGAGTAGTGAACAAGGGAAGGCGGGGAGGAACGGGGCCCCGAGCCCCGTGAACACGGGGGACTACGCCACCAGGCAGGAGGTCTGTCCGTGAAGAGCCCCCCACTAGGCCCCGGTGGGGAGCATATCACCTGGCCCGACCAGGTGGCTGCCTGGGGCCGATAGGCGTCTAGTACTCGAAATCTCAAAGCTCAAACCTCAAACGTCAACCCAGGTGGGCGTTGCCAGGACACAGGTTCCCGGCCCCTTGGCGCGGGAATCTGGAGGGTGATGAGGAGATGTGATGGGACCCTCTCCGGCGTATCATCCGCCCGAAGGAGAGAAATGTGAGACTTCGGTTGACCATGGGTTACCTCTTGGGTTACCTCCCGCTGTAGGGTACTGTTCTCGGTGAGCGCGCCCTTCCCCCACGTGGAGGAGCCGCTTTTTGGGGGCACGTTAAGTAGGGCCGTGGGTGGTTGAGTAAAAGCTGCTTGGTGAGACCCCCATCGGGGGCAACCCCAGTCCCGAGGTGATCTACCTACCTACCTTGCTGAGAGCGCTCTCATAACACGTCGTTCTCATAGAAGTCGACGTTGTTGTGGCTGAAGCCCTGGCAAGGCGCCTTGTGTTCTCCAAGTTCACCATAATCTTGAAACTTGTCTTTCAATTGAAATCCTTCACACTCTTCTCGAAACTCACTGACTTACAGGCTCTAGGCATCTTTTCAAACTCTGCTGCAGCCACTGGCGTCGCTCGGGGTTGCTTAGAGGCGTGAAAGTGTGAAAGCGTGTCACGCTGCGGACTCCTAGGTTTCTCCATGTCTTTGAGCATAGGAGGAAGTAAGTAAGAAAAAGTGTATTTCCCTGCCAAAAGGTTAGCTTTAATTGTTATAGAGAGGCCTAAAGGCATAACACATTTTTATCTTAGTACTGGCCTATTCAAAAAGGGGTGACAAGACATTTTGACCTATAAAACCAAGCACTGATCTATGGATGTTGTGTGGACCCCTGACCCCCCAACTGATTGCTCTTATACACCATCTCCTGGACTAACTGAGGCGCTGACATTGATCTAGAGCCTATACATTTTCCTATATTTTCTCATGAATGCTTAGCTATCCTAGTGGTCAGCACCCTGGGGGGCTGTGGCACCTCTTTTTGAGAGGTCCTGGGTTCAATTCCCATTCAGCCTAGCTAAGTAGGAATGTCCCATGTGACATGGCAGTGACCTCAGCGCCAAAAGCCATGCCACCTCAGCACCTATGGGAACCAAAACAAAGAGTGCACATGTCTAGATGGCACTATAAAGGAGAGGATGCCCATGTGGGCAGTTTTCCCGTGTTTGTAGGATATTTGCTAACTATCTTTTCCTAAATCTGTAGTTATTGTGAGTTTCCTCTGTTGTATCATTATCTCTTTTGACTGCAGCCCTTCATGTTGTGGATTTGATCCTGTGGTCCTTTGCCTTGCAAATGTGGGTACTTATTTGGGTTGATTTCATCAAAACGTATTTGTTTGGAAAACCTGAACTACATCAAGAAGCAGCAGGAGCAAGCAGGGGCTTCAACAAAACAATATCATCAAAGCAATCAACAGTGAAAGACTGTTTTAACTTTCTGGTAGCAGAGAATTTCAGTCTTTGCGTACTTGCAACCTCCTGCAGTACAACCAGTACGTCGAGACTGACTCCACCGAAGGGCGAAGAAATACAATATGGACACCAAGGACACTGCCGAGACAACAGGGCCCTCAGTGGAACCAGCCAAGCCACTGCCAGCGCCCAAACCTGCTGGCCAACCTGAACCTGAGGACCCTGTACCTTCAGTGCCCTTAAGTGGGCTGGGGGATGATTCTCTGGAAGGCTTGAAAGCTGCCTTCAGTGGTCGATCCGTGTGAGGACCTGATGGCAAAGAGAAGGAGAAGGAGAAGCAAGCAGTGGACATGGGAGCCGAAGAGGTGCACCCTGGAGATGGATACAGATCATCCGACGAGGCGCCCTTCGAGGACACACCTGTGGAGAGCGCGCTGAGCGCCTCTGATTTCCCTGCAGTATCATCTCCAACAACCACCACACTCCAAGCCACACATCCAGCTACATCGTCACCCACAACCACTCCACCTATGGCTGAGGGTGTAGGCTTTACTGCAATGCCTTACCCCACCTATGGTGTGACTCTTGCCGCAACTGTGCCACCTATGGCAACTGCAGTCAGCGAACCAGTGGCATCCAGCTCCACGTACACCGGTGCGCCCGAGCCTATGCCGCGCCGATATGAGGATGGCTATCACAGACCTGCAGCGGGTGTGTACATGACTGAGATACCTGGCTATGCGGCACCCAAACGTGGCTACACTATGCCAGCACCTGGCTTCACTTCCCTGAGTGGCCTATGTGGCCCTGAGTCTCTTGGTGGAAGTAGTAGAGGATCTGGAAGATCCTCCAACAGGTCCCTGACGCGGTCCGAGATAAGAGAGGCTCTCCGAGGAGCCACCTCTGACCTTGTTGGTGATCTCAATCAGGAGATTCGGGCTAAACTGGAGCCCCTGATTGCTCCCGGAGCGTCACCTACCACCGTGGGAGTTTCACCTCATGGAGTACAAGCCAATCACCTGGTCGCGGGGCTGACGAACACCCTGGAAAGCCCGAGGAGCCGACCGATGCCGACTCCCGCTGTGATGCCGAGAAGCTCATTTATACCAAGAACGACCCAGCCCCCCTACAGCCACCTGGAGAATTCCACGAGAGCCGAGCTGGACCGGTTGGGGCTAACAGCCCTAAGGGCAATGGTCGACTTGGAGCCCTACAGCTCTAGTGACCTAGGCGGAGACCCGTTTGACGATGAGCCGCCGTTCATGACTTCTGCTTCACCCTCGGAGGACGACGACCCTGAGGACCCTGAGACCCCGAACAGGCGGAAGAAGAAGAAGAAGAGGAAGACCAAGCGCCATGAGGGACGCAGGTCCCAGGAGGCTAAGGCAATCGCCACCTCCAAAATTGTGGTGAACTTGCCGGAGTTCACAGGGAAGAATCTCAGCGAGTTCGCTGAGAAGTTTGGCCGGTTCCTCAGGATGACCGGCCAAACCCGTGCTAGTGGGCGAGTCAAGTGCGATCTGCTCATGCAGTGCTGCAAGACCAAGTACCTGGAGAAGCAGGTCAAGCAGATCGTGACGAAGTCCGCCACCTTCACCGACGTGTTGGTTGCCTTGGAGAGTCAGTAGCCGACCTACGAAACCGACCTCTCCATCCGGGCCGAGATCGAAAACGGGGCCGTGCTGCCCAACAACCCCAAACCAGCCTGGATCTCCGAGCTACTGGCCAACATCGACCACTGGGTGGGGCGACTGACGCCCGGTTCCTACAGCAGCGACAAGGCTGGTCTTCTGGTTGGTGGCCAAGCTCCCTCGGAGGCTGTGGGACGAGTGCCGGTAAACGGCAGAGCGCAAGGCAAGAGCCCTCAATTAGGAGGACTTTTGGAGCTGGCACTGGAGAAAGAAAGCGACCAGCACCTGAATGCCTACTGTCCTTGAGGAGGAGGCTCTGGGAGCCAAGACCGTGGTTATCAAGGACACCGACCCGGACAGGGGACTACCCCCAAAAATGCTGGTATCATGAGCAATGTCCTGGAGCTCTTCTGGTGTGATGCCAGAGAGACGAGCAGGCTTCCCTGTTTCACGCTCCTGACTGCGCTCAGCATGATTGCTTCGTGGTCCAGGGGAAGAAGCAGGAGACCAACACGGCGGTAAGGCAAAGCTGCCGGACCACTACAGGTGTACCATCACCTGTGTGTTCTGCGGAAAGAGGAAGCACT
>CAXIWF010001185.1:0-31729 GCA_964036045.1 Eutreptiella sp. 'Long Island Sound 2002' | reverse complement strand
AAGAATACTGTCCGGTAGCAGTGGGGACGCCGAATCGTGTGGTCAAGCTATTGGAGCTTGGAGCGCTCTCGATGCGACGCACAAAGATGCTCCTTCTCGACGTAACACCTGACAAGAAAAGCTTCACATTAATGACTCTGAAGGATGTGCAAGATGATCTTTACAAGCTGCTCTACAAGCAGGTTCTGCCTGAGATAGATCATATGAAGTTATCTCTGATTCGAGAGTAAAGGTCTCAGAAAATCAACTCCTTGTGAATTTAACATATGAAACTTTTTGAATTATCCAGTTACCGGTACTCCACGTCATATAAAGTTCAGAAAATTTTCTAATATGGCTTCGGGGGCCGGCATTCCCATTACTAGTACCCGGTAGTCCCTATGATCAAATCGTAGACACAAGCGGGCCAGCAAAACCACCATAAACGCGAAACTTCAGGTTAACTGCAGAATCTACTTATTGTCCTCCTGATATGGTTCGTAGTCAGTGTAACCCTTGGATAGAGGCTCAGTGTAGAACCAGGTTTTGTGGCCTGGAGATTCGTTAAGTGGCCAGTTATTGGTGAAGCGCTCCACCAAGTCAGGGTTCGAAAGGTAAGGGCGGCCAAATGCAATCAAATCTGCCGCGCCGCTACGGATTGCCCCCTCCGCTGACTCTTTCGTGTAGGTTACATTCCCCATTACAGGACCGTTGAACTCTTTCTTCATGTCAAATAAGGTCACCACCTTGCATTTCTCGTGGAAGCCAAACCCCAGCCCATCCATCACATGCAGATAGCACAGTCCCAGACCGCTCAACTTCTTCGCTACGAAGGGAAACATCTCGTAGTTGTCCTCACTTCCCATTCCCCCGTACCCACCATTGGGAGATAGGCGAACGCCAATGCGGTCTGCGGGGTACACTTCACTCACAGCGGCCAAAATTTCTTTCAGGAAGCGAACTCTGTTTTCCTGGCTGCCGCCATACTGGTCCGTACGAGTGTTCGAGCAGCTCTGCAAGAAACAGTCGATGAGGTAGCCATTGGCGGCATGGACCTCCACACCATCAAATCCAGCTTGCTTTGCGAGTGCGGCTCCTTTCTTGTAGTCCTGTACGGTGCCCAGTACCTCCTGCGTAGTCATCGCACGGGGGGTCTCGAACGGCACGGGCTCGTTATTCGCATCGCGGACGTGGCCATCGCCCGCAATCTTGATTGCCGAGGGGGCAACAATTTCTTTATTTTCATGAAAAGTGGAGTGAGATTGGCGGCCCATATGCCATAACTGTAGGAAGATCTTCCCTCCACTCTCGTGGACGCCTTTCACGACCTCTTTCCAACCTGCAGCGTGTTCTTCGGTGAAGCAGCCCGGTGCACCATACCACCCAGTGCCCTGCGCTGATATCGCAGTAGCTTCACTTATGATAAGGCCAGCAGAGGCACGTTGCTTGTAATATAAAGCATTGAGTTCATTCGGCGTTAGAGTCGGAGTTCGCCCCCGGGTCAACGGAGCCATGACCACCCCGGTTCTTTAAGGTCATGGTACCAATGGTGATTGGAGAAAGAAGAGATGCTGCCATTATCAGACTTGCACTGCTTTGGAGTAAATATACGTATTCTATTCTGAAACTGTGACTGTTACAACTGATCAGTAAAGTACCTTACGCAGTATTTTCCACGATCTTTTGTCATCAAAACTCTGCTGTGGATGCAAATGGTCTGTCGCCAAGAGGTCAATAACTTCGATAAACTTATCCTGAATATGAGTCTGAGCAAAAAAAGTCGCCCACCTGGGCAGCAGTTCAGTACAGTAGTGTTGAAGTAACTTTAAAAAATGTTCTGGACTTCAATTCAGTGGGCTCAATTTTATGAATAAATATAAAACTGAGCCCACAGAAGTCCAATAAATTTATTCATCAATGAATACCCGCCGGGGTAAATTATAATTTATAATAAATTCAATAATGCTCGTAATCGTTCGCTGAACGTACTCGTTGCCGAAATAGTATTCATACCACGGTACTCGAACTTCTTGAAATATGGTCCGGCTCGCGGTATTTATTTATTATGCCCTTGCATCCGCAACGTTGCGCACGTGCGCTGGAGGCAGGCGCTATGGAATGCTGCCTGCTGGAGATGGACCAGAATTTGAAACAATACTTCTTACCGTAGAAACAGAAAATGGGGAAACTTTTGATTTTGACAACGAAAATTCTACGCTGTCTTTTACTCCGGGTAAGAAGGAAGGGATTTCAGAAACTATGAAGACAGTAATCGGCAAAGCGTAGTACAGCGTCACTATAGACTCATGCGCCAGAATCAAAACTACGAGTTCGTTGAGAAGCTCGAGCGTAAATATGGAGAATTCAATCATGCAAAGTTGAGCGTTGAGGAAGCTTTCCAGGCTCTTTCTGATTATGTTGACTCTAGTGACCCAGATTCCTCCCTGCCGAACATGGTTCACATGCTACAGACCGCGGAGGGAATTCGCGCCGCGGGGCTTCCTGATTGGTTCCAACTTACCGGCCTTATACATGACATGGGGAAAATAATGTTTCTTTGGGGTACCACCGCTGATGGGCAGGAAGGCACTGCCACTGGTGATCAGTTTGCACTGGGTGGAGATACCTGGGTGGTCGGCTGTCGCATTCCTGACTCAGCAGTCTTCCCTGAGTTTAACACTCTTAACCGAGACATGCATGATTCTCGCTATAACACTGATTACGGTATCTACCCACCACATGTCGGCCTTCGTAATCTGAAGTTTGCGTACGGCCATGATGAGTACATGTATCGCATGTTGCGTTTTAACAACATTGCTCTGCCCGAGGAGGCGTATGCGATGATCCGCTATCACTCCTGCTACCCGTGGCACGAGCACAATGAGTACCAGCACCTCATGGAACCTGGAGATGAAAGTCTGCTGCACTGGGTGCGAGAATTCAACAAATATGATCTGTATACAAAAGCAGATGAGCCGCCTCGCAAAGAGGACTTGTGGCCTTACTACCAAGCTATTATTGACAAGTACATGCCTGGACAACTCAACTGGTAAGAAAGATCGAAGCAGTACTTGTCCCGGCCAGTGTTTTACCCTCGAGTGTTTGTGGAATTATTTCGTTTTTCCTTTGATAATCAAGTAGACATTGAGCTGTGTATATAATCATCGTACTGCCTCTCAATTTGAGTACACTGCCACTATGCAAAGTGCATTGCAAACTTGCTTAAGAGTACAATAATAAAAATCACAGATTAAGTTACAATCTCCAGCTTACAGCCGAATAAAAGTAATAAAGTGCCGGTGATATTCGTTCTGTGTTGGCTGTCACAGAGCTTGGGTTCGCAGTATCTCTACGAGTAGACTCTACGATTACTCCATTCATCTAAATTCATTACAGAAAATATCTTATGATGACACTATCGACGTTGTCTCCATATTCTGGAGCGGCAGTGTTCTCTCTCTATGTCCCTCTTCTATGACAGAAGCATTACTCATAGTGTAACACTGCAACTATTATAGAACTAGAAGAGGAATCCCATGGCATTGCGCATCGCCAGGGCTTCTCTGCTAGGACAGGCAGCCAGCAATTCCGCCTCAGAGGAGCCAATGGTCGCTAGATCGCTGCTCGACAGCACGCACCGAACAGCCTCTTTGTACACGCGCTCGAACAGGAGCTCCTGGCAGTTACCCCAAAAACAACAAGGAAAGAGAAAGAGAAGAAGAAAGATCAAAGTGGAATAGAATCCCACAATAAAACGGATTGGAGTAGGAAACAGGTTTGATTGACATTGTGGGCTGAATGGGAGAGTGAGCAAGAGTGTGAATCGGATGATTATAGCGCGATCAGATGTTGCAGTCTAAATCTTTAGTATATGTACTCTAAGCCTGCCCGTTTCAGAACGTACTAAACAGGCAGCGAATAATTTCATATCCTAGGTATAGTACCAAGTATACATAAATTAATGGCATGTAGATGGTAATCCTACCACTTTGATTTGCTTAATGGTGGACGAGCACAGTGGCGGAGTGATGAGCTGCGTAGCTTCACAGGCATAGCTCAGCGCCAATAGATTGAGGTACATGGCTCGAGCTGCAGGAACGTGCAGCCGCGCATTGCTGCTCGTGACTCCCGCGCACTGTGCCAACCCCACCATCGCCGCGCGCATTCCAGCGGGGGAACCATCCCGCAGCTTCGGTAGGACCTCCCGCTCCAGCAACGCGACATCCTCCGTGCTGCACTCGGGGAATATATCCGGAATCGTGGGATTTGTCGTGAAGTCGTTGGCAAACCAGCGAAGGATCTGTCCCTTCACGGCGGACTCCTGCCAGCCCACCACCACTCCGGAAGACAGCGCCGAGATGACATCCTGCAGCTCCTGCTGACTGAAGGACTCGGAGCCGAAGAATAATGACTTGCGGGTGAAGCTGCCACGCTCACCACCACCACCACTACCGCCACTACCGCCACTACCGCCACTACCGCCACTACCGCCACCACCATTGGTGTTGATATCAATACCGCTACCATTGCTGCTGGCGTGGTTGTCATTGGAGGGAGTGCTGAATATTCCACAGTTCAGTGTGCTGCTCCTCCTCTTTCTCTGTGGACCTCCGACCCTACCTCCTCCTTCACCACCACAAATGTTATGGCTACTGCTGGGCAGCTGCTCGATCGCGCTTGAAGTTGGTCCTTCCCCCACACCAAGTAATCCACCAACAGCCCCAACATGAGTCACAGCTCGCCCACTACCTAGTCCAGCTGCAACCACTCCTGAGCCCTGCCCCATGGCCTCCTGCTGTAGCTGCTGTTGTTGTTGTTGTTGTTGTTGCTGTTGCTGGTAGCGGCGCAGGAGCAGCAGTCCGGAGGGTAGGTGGAGCCGCGTGCTGTACCAGAGTGTGCCCCATAGCAGCGCAGGATTATGCTCCTGCAGCCATACAGCATCCACCGCACGCGCGCCCCAGTGCTGCAGTGTGTTCTCCAGCTCGTACCGCAGCGCCATGGGGCTCAAATGGTGCACATCTGCGCTCCACTCTACTTGCATATTACCATCTGCCTTCTCGTCTACCTTCTCGTCTACCTCCTGCTTCGCAGCCACAAGCTGAGAAGAATACATGCGCACGTGCAAGCGTGGGACCACTTCCTCCCCGCAGCTACGACAGGCCACGCTGTGCACGGCCGTCATCTTCCGCGCCTTACGTGACGCTGCGTTGCCCTTCACGTGGCTGTCATACAGGCAGCTGTGGCTCCACGCGCAGAGCAGCTCTTCCTCGGTCAGCGCGAAGCCGCACACCCCACAGGGCGACTGGCAGTGTATGCCCACGGCGCGGGCCTCCCTTCTCAGACCTCCTCCCTTCTCCTTGGATCCCTGCTGCAGCATGGCTTGGTGGAAGGAAGCCACGATCCTCTCTTGCAGGGAACTTGGGTCTACTTTGCGCTTATCAGACCCAGAAGTAGTTCCAGCAGCAGAAGCTCCAGCGGCTGAACAAGTCGCATCAGTGGTGGTGGTGGCTGAAAATTGGGCAGGATTTGTCGCTTTCGCTTCAGCGGCCTTTGTTTGGAACTCAAAAGAAAGGTGACAGTCAGAATCAGGAACCACTTCATCGCCCGTCTGTTCCACATTTTTAGGCATCACAGGATCACCTCCAGGGCCTGCGACTCCGCTGGATGATGGGGTATCTTTCCCCACTTCCTCCACGGTTACATCGTCAGAGTCGATGGCAGCGCCTGCACTTCTGTCGGGCCCTTTCCCTTTCCCTTCAACAGCATCTGAAACTTCTGAGCCACGTCGACTACGATCTCCACTTACTTTGCTCCCACGCTTGCTCTTCCTGCGCCCTTTGCCGCTCTTAGCAGTCACCTCCGTCTCTTCGTTTAGACCACTACCACCATCGGCGTACACTTTTTTGTCGCTGTCATTATGATCGGTTTTACCTTTATCGTGATTATTATTGCCATCATTATCATCCTCTTCTTCTTCGTCGTCATCATCATCATCGATCTCAGTGCCATCCTCATCCTCATCATCTGCAGCATCGAAATCCAGAGATTCGGCAAGCTTCTGGAGCTCCGCCACTGAAGCTGTGCCGACGGGACTTCTGCTAGCGGGGACTGGTTTAGAATCCACAGGTGAAGCTGTAGCCGCAGCACTGGCACTATTGGCACTATTGGCACTATTGGCACTACTGGCAGCGATAGCCCACTCTCATCTGGTGCAGCTGGTGCATCTTTCGCAGCTTTCCCCGACGGAGAGGAACGGCTAAAGAACAGCCCACTCCCGGCAGAGAGGAATTTGGAAGTCATGGAGGGCGAGGCTTTCGGTCCTGGCCCTTCAGCAGATGGGCCCGCGCCTGAGACTGAGGCTGCAGCTGCAGCTGCAGCGGGAGGAGGCTTGGTGCTGGAGACTCCTAAGGAGGCTCCGATCCTTCCTAGCAGCTGCTTGGTTGGTGAATGCTCCACGGTGGTGCTAGGGGGCCGAGAGCCGTTCAAAGAGGAGGTGGAGTCGTGGCGGTCTAGGCTGTGACGGTTATTACCGGGGTAGGAGGAGCTGGAGGAAGACACGCTGCGACGCCGGCGGTGGGAGGCAATACTAGTGTTAAGCACGGCATCGGTATGCACCTGCCGAATGCGCTCTGCAAGATCGGCACAGATTGAGTCGTGCTCTTCCACAACTGCTCTCGCTCCCGCTGCTGCTGCTCCTGTTTCAACGACATCACTGCAATCTGAATCCAGCCCTGTCAGGTCACCTTGAGGATTGCTGGTGCTGATCGGATCCATCAATATTGTCGTGCCGTGCTCAAGCACCCTGGGTAAGTAGGAGCCCGGGAGGTTGTACGGCCGGGTCGCAGCCAGCACTCCACGATCGGGAATCAGGGAAAACTGAGCCATGCCCATGTTGAGCGCTTCTGTCGTGGTGCCCACCAGCGCACGGTCGGATAAGAAGGGACGCTGGCCATTCCCAGCAGACGGGCCGTCCCCATGTAGGTGCTGCTGCGCGTGGAAGGCGCTGTTGTTGTTGTAGAAGTTCTTTTGCTGCCGAGCAGCCCTGAGGCGGTGCCAGTTCCAGCTGGAGATTTACGTGATGACCATCGAAATGACACTGCAATTCCACCTCCGCCTCCACCTCCTCCCCCGTTGTGACTGTCCCCATCCTGGCGAAGCGCTTGGGGCTATCCGCGGGTAGTGGGCTTCCGGCTGGCGAGTTGGAGAGTATTTCTAGGTGTTGCTGCTGTGCTTGCTCAGCCAGTACACCCCGCTGAATGAACCATGTCAAGCCCGTCTCCTCCAGGTAGAGGAATGGGTCCACACGCAGAGAGGCACAGGTGGGAGCAGTAGACAGACAGTTAGAAGTAGAGGTGACAGCAGAGGCAACCATAGCAGAGGCTTGCTCTTGATCACTTAGTTGCGCAGCTTTCGTCTCCGCACCATCTTTAACTGATATTGCTACCACCGCTGGGGCCGGGGTGACCGGAGTAGAAAGAGCAGCCGGAGCAGCCGGTGCAGCAGGCAGGGTGTAATTGATCTTGGCAGCCTTGATGGCCTGTAGGAACTGTCCGTAAGTCAGGGAATCAGGTCTGATATGAGCGGAGTGAACGCACTCAAAGATAACGCAGGCCACGCGCCGCATGAAGGGGCCGCCTGCTTGAGCGCACAGCGCCAGCACCGAGCGCCAGCAGCTCTCCCCGACCTGTGGGAACAGCCCCCACTGCTCGAGATGTGCCAGCATGCCCATTATCTGCATCACGTCGCTCGCTGGCTGCAACGATGGAGAGTCAAGAGCCTCCTGGTTGAAGCTTTTACCGCCGCCACCACCGCCACCACCTTGGGGAGTTGCTGCGAGGCTGCGTGCGGCGAGGAAGGTTATGCTCAGTGCGAACGCATCCATTACCACGCTCACTGCAGCAGATACGTCCTCGGTGGAGTCCAATCCCACAGCAGTCAGCAGACGTCCCGTGTGCTCGAATGCATAACGCTCAGCAGCAGGCCGTAAAAGCATCTTCGTGCTTGCTGGAATCTGGACGCTCATTCGAATCAGTTCAATAATAATCAACCAAAACAAAGGAGGTTATGGCCAAGTCATCAGAAGCGTCAACGATGAGCGCACAAAAAGCGATATCAATATCAGCATATAATATCCGATATAAATTAACGACACCACGAATAATAGAAAGGTTGGTTATCAATAGAATCGAACACACCTGTTTGTTGAGCCTGTACCGCATTCTCTTCAACTCTAGCACCTCGGGTATGATGCACTGTCTCGCCTGTCTGAGTAGATCTTCCTGCAGCTGAGGCCAGACCCCATCATAAGAGAACCGCTCGGTGTTCTGTTCTGCGGCACCACCATCACCACCACCACTGCTTCCGACTCCTGCCCCAGCCCCTTCCCCCGCCCCTCCTTCCTGGTGGAAGGTGGGGTTAGTAGCGCCGCGATCAAGCGCGCAGTACAGCTCGTAGGATGGGCCTGGGATGATTAGCGGTCGGAACCGCGCATTGTCCAGGTGTAGATCCTCGCCGCTCTGGATCTCACCTCGGATGCGACGCTGGATAGTCAACTCATGTTCCCGTGAACTGCCTGCTCCATCTGTCACGGCATGCAGATTGTAGTTGCTATTACTGTTACTGGCATTATTGCTCACAGAGCCGAGGCCGTTCTGCACAGTGGAGTGACTGCTGTGCCTTCCGTCGAAGAAGCTGACCACAGTGAGGAGGTGGTCAAGCTTCACGTTTGTCACCCGTTTCGTCAAGCTGAAATGGGTAGAGGTGATATCAGCATTGTGCCCGCCTCGGGAGTTGAAATAATGCAGCATGTGTTGGGAGTGACCGGTACTGCGGATAATGAACTCATCCTTTTCAAAATCGAAGCCGTCTGCGTTTCCATGTTTATTTCCTCCTCCATCACCACCCGCACCAACACTGCCACTAGCACCAGGCTGTGCCACCGTCAGCAACTGCCTCTGCCGCGCAGCCCCCAGCGCAGTAAACTGAATTTCCGCGTCTAGCAAGGCGTACACCGGAGCGGGCAGCTGTAAAATTCCCGGTGGAGGTGTGGAGGGAGCTTTGAAGCCGTGCCCACCTACGCTCAGCTCCAGCTCCCGCAGCAGCCGCAGCGCGCGCTCGTAGAAGACGAGGTCTCTACTGCCGTGCCGCTCTACTCGCTTCTGCAGCAGCGAGGAGAACATCTGCGTCTCCAGCATCAGGCCCATCATCTGCCGGGAGTTCTTCTCTGCAGCGGCTAGGTAGTCCTGGATGCGAAACTCCTCTTGGAAAGTACGGTAGGTGTCGTCTGTAAGGTCTTCCGAGGGCGGTACTATGTAGTGCGGGAAATCACCGAGAAGATCTACCATAAAAGCCATAAATGCATCTCGTAGCTGTAGTGTGGGAAAATCATCCATACTAGCAGCTTTGCTACTGCCACTGCCATCATAGATGGGGCTATCTGGGTCATCATGCTGCAGAGCTGTCGCAGCGGTCTGGAAGTCGAAGGCGCTATCGAACTCATCTAGGCTTGCTGCCTGTGGCCCAATTGCGAACTTTGAAGCGATTTTCTGCAGGGTATGCTGCAGGCGCAAGCGCGGACCATTCGGCAGGGTCTGGAGAATTTTTCGACTCCTTTGTTGGCGACATTGACGTGTTCGTAAGACTTTCCATCGTACTGGAAGATGGCATTGGCAGTCAAGTCCACCACGTACGTGCCAGGAATGAGTGATCGTGCGTAGTGAAGCTTCTTGAGCAGCAGCTTGGTGCTGTAGAAAGACTTGCCGCGTTCGGTGGTGGGGATGGCGGCAGCTGCAGCTGCAAGGGCGGCCATTGCAGCAGAGTCCTGCGCTGTGCGGGAAGCGGCAGAAGCGGCAGGAGTAGAGTCACTGCCACTTGCATTTGCACTTTCCGCGTTGCTCCCACGCCCTGCCCCACTTTCCATACCACCCCCACCCCTACTCCCATCATCATCACCGGTGGTGCCACCAGCGGAGACTCCCTCAGTGCTTTCCCTACCCCGTGCAGCAGCACCGGTGGTGGTGGCTGAGGTGCTGTCTCTGTCCCGCTGAGCCTGGGCCATCAAGCCCACATGTGCGTAGCTCATGCTCATAGAGCTGGTGGCGGCGGCACCTTGCTCCTCCAGCTTGGCAGACAAGTTAGGTACATTAATGCCGATCATGAAGCCGCCTGGGGTTTGCATCAGCCCCAGCAGCTCCGTCGGCAGCCGCGGGACGAAGCAGGTGGCCCAGTTCAGTGGGAAGAGCAGCGCGCGTAATGTCTCCATCACTTCAGTCAGCATCGCATTTGACTGGCAGATAAATAGTATTTTAGCCTCTCGAAGCATGAGTGTGAACACCGCTAGTAAATTATCCACTGAGAGGCAGCGCAGGGGGCCAGCAAAGTCCAAGTCCATGAATGGGAAGAACTCCTCGTGGGTCAGCTCGAAGACGACGGGGTTCATGGGTTTGGAGGACGGGGCGATGAGGCCCACGTCGAGAGCTAGGTGGAGAGCGCGACCTCCTTCCAGGGGCAGTGGAATGGCGTCCACAACCGAGGCGATGAAGTACTCGAGAGGGCACTGTAGGGTGGAAAAGGACAGTGAAAATAGCTGTCGCAGGTACCGACGCATCGCTCTGTATGTGATAGAGTACGCCCATACAGCCATACATGCATATATTCATTTAACAGCAAGGTTCCATAAATGCCCACTCGTTCAAATGAGATACAATGAATTATAAGTTTCTTTTTAAACTTCATTTTCTAGCACTTAGTATGCTGCATTTTATCTACGGAAATAAATTGATTGGAAATAAGCTCTGACGACGAGTAGAAATAACTAGTCCTACCTGTAGAAGGGCTTCTGCGAAATCACACTCATGACCTTAGGACAATACGCTTTCTTGTCCGTGGGTAGCTCAAGTTTCTGTTTTCATATATCATTTTGGGTGGTAATAGCACAATCTTGCATGAGAACTGACTGATAAAAGACAAAGCAGAGCAGATAATATTGGCATCCTATTTTCAGCCACTTCACGGGGTAGAATATCACTCTGATGCCTTGCAGCTCGATTACTACATCCTGTAATTGCATCCAGCCGCCTTCATAAGGGGATAAAAACAAAACAAAAACAAAACAGCACAACCCACCTGATCAGACTCTGCACCGAAAATATCAGTGAATGCGGCCTGTAGATCTTCGAGCGGCACCGGCTCGTAATAGCGGAGACAGGCGCAGTAGAAGTTGCGGCCGTCCTGGTCCGTGAACACGAAGGTGTAGAATAGAGGCATGGGGTAGTCCGACGCGGCAGTCAGGGAGAGTTTCAGACCATCTGGAAAGGCGAATAGCGGCAGCGCATCTGTGGGGAGTGCGAACTCATTATTATCCTGCAAGCGCCACGCCAATTGGTGGTGTTGGGGGTGGTGGTGAGTGGTTAATGTATAAGAGAATGGTGAGGAGAAGAGCCAATTATTTTAATGCATAAGTAAAGGTTATTACTTTGGCAGTACTTGGTACTTATTACGATATAATATGTAATTTTCTGCTCAACTAGTGTGCCTGTAAAGGTTTTTCGAGTGCTACTCAGCAACCGCAGCGGTATACAAGGACATGAAATGGAGTCAGAGTAAAGGCAGATGCAGCAAGCTCCTACCTCTTTGGGGTATCTATCTGTGGTGGCGGTTTCATAGCTGAGGTCGCAGATGCCAACTCCATCCCTGCCGTGGAGTGCGACGCTGACCGAGGCAGAGTGGCGCACCACCTGCGAGACGCCAGCCACGTCCATCTCGAAGTAGTGCTCCGGCAGTTGCTCATTCGGGTTCTTCTTGTTGTAGAAGCAAATATCATCGATAAAAGGATCCCCCACGAGGTAACGCATGCGGCAGGGTTTGGATCGCTTCACCGCAAGAAAGCCACGAGATAGTAGGTTCGCTTGGTTGGCTCCTTGGACAGGGCTGCAGATTAACTCGAAACCTGCTGGAATCAACTCGCCGGGTAAGACCAATTTTATCTGGAATGTAATTGGATAGTATAGGGTTAGCTAAATGAACGGCACAAAAGTCAATGCCAGGAGTGGTTGCGGTGTTTACTTTTATAGAGAGCCACGTCGCACTGGCTTGAGGGACGAAGGTTCTTACCTCTGATATGTAGTCATCTCTCTGCGAGTCAACCTTACGCCGAAATGCAATAAAAGGTGGATCTAATGGATCTTCATTTACAGTTGCATTAACCAGCGTCCATGTATCATCTGGGAGTTGGTCTTCTGTTCAGAAATACATAAGTTACATATACAGCTATACCATTTAATATCATAGCAATTATAGAATAGGGGGAATTCAGGCGTATTTTGCGCCAACATAATTGAACCCTTAAAGTATTTTCAGATAGAACCACATATTACCGTTGTTAATGATAGCAATGTCGGTTATTGCATCGCTTAATGCCTCTGACACAGTCAATTTGGCCTTTCCCTCCGACCAAATGGAAGATAAGTGTTTGTACGATAAAGGCCCGGGCTTTCTGCCCAGGGTTGCAAAGTAGTCTATCACACAAGATGCCATGGTGCATCAATATTTCTTCAGACTGTTTATACTCGTAGTTTCTTGATTATCATGTTATGGCATCTGGCTTGTCTAATATTTTTATGGCTAATTTTTACCTCTTTCCCAACAGTAAGTTCGGGCTCAGCAGTGGCTGCTGGGTTTGTCTGGCCCAGACAAGTGGGTTTGTCTCACAGACCTCACGTTCGTTTTTTTTGTTTTGAACAATCAATCATCCCCTCAGAATCGTATTATCCGTCCTTCATATTTCAGCTTTAGTTCTTAGCAGGGGAAGGTGGTTTGACTGATAGAAAGCACCACTGCGCTCTTGGAGTTCCTCCCACATAACAAAATGCTCACAGATTGGCACCCTCTGGGTGCGATTTTGTATCGTAAATGGAATGTATATGACATGGATTGGCCAGATGAAAGACGAATTGAGAACTATGCTATCTGCGGGGCTCCATTTGGCGGCCCCATCGCTATGGTTTTGAAGCATCCTCCTCGAAGTCATGATGACGCAGACGAGGAAAGCAGCAATTCAAGTGTGAGACATGCCAACTGCTTGTCCATATGCTCCTCTGCTGGATTAGAAATAGGCACGGTGGAGCTGGAATCCGATAAAGGGAAATCAATTGTAGGAATGGGCTGGAGTGACCACGAACATTTAATTACTGTGCTGGAAAATGGTAAGCGTTATGATAACGTTTATGGGTGTCGGTGCGTCCTTCGATATAATACTGTCAGGCAACCCCAGCTTTCTTTTGCACAGTTTCTGCCAATATAATGCGTATAATTTTTGTGATCTTTTATAACGCTAGCAACACCTTTCCCCCCTACTTTTTTCTTTATGGACACTCCTTAGGCCTTGTAAAGATATACGACATCCGTGGTAAGCTGGTTGCTCAGTTTAGTTTAATTGAAGGATCAACCAACGCCAGCATCGTCGAGTGTCACTTTTGGGGGAATGGTATAGCTGCTATGTCAAGTTTGTCGATTGTGCATGTTGCCGAGGTAAGTGTGTGGTTTCCCTAGCATGTAATTGCCCGAGCCCCCTCCCCCAACAGATAATGCAATGTATGAGCCATACATTGATAATGGCCTCTTCTTATATCACCATTACCCTCCATACTTTAGACGATACTCGTAGCAGAGATACGGAATATTATAATGCTATCATAGGTTGATAATTCGTGTATTGTATGCAACTATGATATTACTCATGGTATTGGACAGGGTCTGTCCGCGTCCGAGTTGGGCGGTGGGGGCCCACGAGTGTACATGCTGCAGACTGGCCTGGGCGTAGACCGTACATACACCTCGATGGCGATAATCCAGCCACTTCTCTCGCGGTCAGGACTGCTGGAGGTACGTAGCGTTCTATTTTATTCATTGTGATTTACACATCGTGTGGTGTGGTGTTGTATGGTGTGTTGTCATGCACTGGTGTGAAACAGGATTGAGGGGCTAGTTTGAAAAACCCCACACATGTTAGTATAAGTTCCAAACGATCATCGCAATATCTTCCCCCCATAACCGTAAACATACCTTTCTCTATCCTATCCTATCCTATCCTATCCTATCCTATCCTATCCTATCCTATCCTATGCTACTCCAATCCTATGTAGGTCTTAGTTGGCACGTCTGATAGCAGCGTACTGGTGCTGCACGAGACCCAGACCGATAATGTAATCGAAGATCAGCTGCTGCAGCTCAAGATCGGAGCCCCCATCGTCAAGTTCGCTGTGGCGCCGAACGGACGATTCCTAGCCTGCTACCGTTCGGATGGCATCCTAACGGTGCTCTCCTCTGCTTTTACCACCAAGGTAAGTAAGATACCTCGAGCACCACTGTGACCGCTGACCCTCTCCCATCTCTCTGCCCTAGCATTGGAGTCAGGGTCCGAAGCTCTGTCTATGTATAGCATTGGAGTCGGGGACCGAAGCTATGATCGCCGTAGTTAATCATATCTTGTGCCTCTCCACACCCTCCTCTTCCTCATTCCAACTCTTGCCCCCCCCCCCTTTGCACTGTACGGTTACATACACACTATACACCACTCATCACAGGTACTTGATTTCGACGCCCAGTCTCTCTCCCCGCCTCTGGAAATCGCCTGGTGCGGTGAAGACGCCGTGGTGATGCAGTGGCGCAACACGGGCATAATTATGGTGGGGCCCTACGGTGACTGGCTCAATTTCCCTTACGACTCTTCTGCAGTGCACCTCGTCGCCGAGCCCGACTGCTGCCGCATCATCACCAGTTTCTCCTGCGAAATCCTGCAGCGCGTGCCGTCCTCAACGGCGGCTATTCGGAGCGTCGGGTCGACGGACCCCGCCGCCCTCATGTTCGATGCGATGGAGGCATTCGAAGAAGGAGACCCGAAAGCCGACGAGAACATCAAGTCCATCGCCGAGTCGCAGCAGCTGGGCGATGCGGTGACCTCTTGCGTGCTTGCGGCTGCATCAGAGTTTGACGTCGCCAACCAGAAGGCATTCCTCAAAGCAGCCTCTTACGGCAAAGCCTTCTGCCCGGAGTCAGATCCCGGGGAGTTCGTGCGCACTGCCCAGAAGCTGCGCGTCCTCAATGCAGTGCGTGCGCGCTCTGTAGGGCTGCCGCTGACCGTGCAGCAGTACGATCGTCTGACCCCCGAGGTTCTAGTCGGTCGCCTCACCATGCGGCGGCAGCACTTTTTAGCGCTGAAGATATGCGAGCTCCTGAAACTGAAAACAGAGCGCGTGCTTGTACACTGGGCCTGTGAAAAAATCCGCCAAATGTCATCCGCTTCTTCATCCAGCCCTGCTTCAGATGAAGAGGTGAACCGCACTATCAAGCAGCAGCTGGAGCGCTACGAGCGGGTCTCGTACCTAGCCATCGCCGAGGCAGCCTACAGCATGGGGCGGCGGCGCCTGGCAACTCTGCTGATCGACCGCGAGCAGCACGCCGGCGACCAGATCCCGCTGCTCCTGCGCATGAACGAAGAGGAGCTGGCGCTGCAAAAGGCCGTCAGCTCGGGGGACACGGACCTCATATACTACACCCTCATCAGTCTGGAGACACGTATACTGCGGGGCAACAGCAGTCAGAACAGCTCTGGCAGTGGTGGTGGTGGTAATGAAAATATGGAGTTCTTCCTGCATGTGGTGCTTAACCACGTGGCAGCTGCGAACCTGTTGAAGATCTATTACCGCAGCAAAGCCACTCCGGAAGACCGGCGGCAACTCCATCAGCTATTAGTCTATAGCCGTAACTACTACGAAGCGGGAGCAGCAGCTGTAACTCACGCGCTGCAGCAGGGTAAAGAGAGCACAGTCTCGAAGCTCAGTCTACTGCGCGAAGCAACCCAGCTGTTCGGCGCAGGCGGGTCGAAGGATAAAGATGCAGCCTACTTCAAAGGCGCAGTGGAGGAGCAGATGGACTTAATGGACCTGCAGCGCAACCTAGAGATCCGCAGCCAACCTCGCCGCAGCTTCGCAGGCCTGAGCGTGGTGGAGACTATGGAGCAGCTGCTCACCATGGCGCTGCAGGATCCAATGGAAGCCAGATGGACGGAAAGCGAGCTGGCGAAAATGGTGAAAAAATTCAAAGTTTCGGACAAGGTAATTTCTTCCCCATGCTGTAGGTGTAGCTAAATGCTCGTTATTCGAGTTTTTTGTTTGATAGTTTTACTTTTGTTTTTGACATGTTCTCTGTGGCATTGCTATTTTACCTGACTGCTGCTCCGGACTCTTTCTTCTCCTTCATAACCTTCCTCTTCCTCCTATGCTACTGCTACTACTGCTGCTCGATGTACGATTGAGCCGCAGGTGTTGTGGTACCTAAAGGTGCGGTTGTACAGCGAGTTCGGGGCGTGGGGTGCGCTGAATGGCCTTGCGCAGGAGAAGAAGTCCCCCATTGGGTACAAGCCCTTCGCCAGAGCCTGCATGAAGTGAGTCACTTCTGGTCACTCACTCATCCACCCAGCTTCATATTGCGCCTTCCTTCCCTTGCTCGCTTTGCTTGCTCGCTTGCTTCTGTATCTATCATAGCTGTCGTAGAGATCATCTATATCGTTGTTGTCATCCATCTTTCCTATCCTTCAAACGTTGCAACAACTGTCAAGCATACCGGGCACTTATTCCCGTCCTATTTGCTGATTCTCAAGCTTTTGCATCAGTCTGTGTAGAGACTTCTTTATTCCATTGAGAACCTGCGTTGTGCATCGAACCTTGTATTTTTTGCCTCTATGTCCTGGCTGTCCTTACTTACTGACTGACGCATCTTAATTATCTCGCTGTTCTGGCTGTCTTGGCTGTCCTGGCTGCCTTATCAGGTACGAGCGGCCTGCAGCGGAGGTGGAGCGATACATCGAGAAGATCTCAGGCGGCGAGGATCGCTTCGAAATGTTCGTCGAGCTGCGCTCCTGGTACAAGGCTGCGGACGTGGCTGCGAAACTCAAAGACCCCCAGAGGCTACAGGAGGTACGTCTGCTGCTCCTGATTGCACCTGCTAAAGTTCTGTATGGCAAATTACAACATCCACATACTTGTGTTGATCTTGTTTTGTTTCGCTCCATTTTTTTTGGGAAAACCCTTTTATCTTTCTTCTTTTGCGATATGATACCTGTGCTGTGGGATCGTTGCCCCATCATACCTTGGGCGGTGTCTGCCTCGATTAGGTTGCGCATCTCTGCCAGGACCCCAGTCTGGAGCGTCACATACAGGAGATTGTTTCAAAACTGTGATCACACCCCAGCAGCAGCCCTACTTGTAAAAGCCTCAACTTTGAAGATATTTGGAGAATATATGTTATTGCCTAGTATCTCTCCTGTATGCAGTTGGTACTTTAGTTAGACTGTACTAATATCGAGTTTTCGTGGGTAAAATGTTCTAACTTTATCATAAATTTAGAAAAAGAATGCATCACATATTTTCGGTACTTTTTAATAAATTTGCAGCTTAATTTACTACCGCTCGCTCATATTTTCCGATAAAGAATTACGACAAATTATAAATGCTGGTAACCATCAAGCCTATCCAATCATAATCATATGAATACTGGGCATCGATGCGGTGAGGTTTATGGTTACCAAAAAGATGCTCGGAACTAGCCGCGCACTACCGCAAAATATCTCTGTTGCAAGCACCAAGTTTAAACCTATGATCAATAGGTATAAAGCTTGGAAAGAGTTGCAAACAAACTGGTCGGGAACTATAGTATGATAATCCCTTCAGGAACCAACCTAAGAACGTGATTTAAAGTTTGCCTTTCGCTCCTGTTAAACCAGCTCCAAAAATGTCAAACTTAACTGTGTCCTTAAAAGAGTCGTTATTGCCAACCACCTTGAAATCAGCATACCACTCGCAGAATGTTTTGTTCCCATCCACAATAGTGTAGCACTTCGTAGTGGCGGAGTATTCTGCAACTGGCAACCCACTCTCAACGATTTGGTACGTAAAAGATCTGTTTTCTTCATCGAACGCAACCAATCGCTCCGTAACTTGTGCACCATCTACAAGAGTTAAAACACGAATAGCCCCAATTTCCATACCCCGCAAACCACCTAGAAGTTCACATTTCACCACCCCAGGGTGCCAATCGCCTAAACCTCCAAAATCACGGATTAAAGCCCACACTGCATCAATGGGAGCATCAAAGACGGTTGAGTAGTAGGCAGTATGGGTCATGGCGCAATTCCAGGATGCGCGCACGAAGTTAACTTCAAATGGATCGAATGCTACCGCTTAAAATGAGCTTTAAGAGCAAGCTGCAAGTACGAGTATGATAACGGTAACATAATGTGCGAACAAGTTGTGTGATCGTTCGTAATTCCAGAATTCTGGATGCAACGAGTCTGGGTGAAGCGACACCAGCAGAGGGGCAAAAACGGAATCTTCAATCAGCACCTCTGCTGGGATTAGTGTTCTTTTTGGCCCGCCGCTGGGGATGCAGTGGAACAGATGCCGGGAGGGTAACTACAGTAGGGCAATCTCCACTTAAGACTTTGCTGCGATCCCAGGATGTGCTAAATTGCAAAATACAGGTTGAGTGTCCTCTGCGCATTTACTGTTCACGCAGCTTGAAGTTAACGTCTCACACGATCGAAAACCGACCTCGCTCCATGAGGTTGCATTTTCAATCACTGCTGGTAAATACTAACAGGATATAAAGTTTGGATCCACGTTTTAGAATAAAGCATCGAGATCAATGAGTGCAAGTGAGACATCGAAATTAATACCAGAAAATGGACACAGATCAAACGAAGTAGCTCATACCAGTGAAACGTAAGTGTGTTTTCATCCATGTAGTGCTTGTTACTTTCCTTTTAACTTAACCTGGCTCCTTTGTCATTGTGGTTCCATGCAGAAGGGATATAGAAGAAGGTAGCCAGGATGATCAAACTCCAAATTGGACTCAATCGTGCTGCGGAGAGTGCTTGAAGTAAGTGAAATTTCGCCCAATGTTATTCAAGTTACTCATCTCATAGTATCTGAGCAGGACTGTAAGTATGCTTTCAAAGGGAAATGTTTTATCAAGTGCTGAATTGTCATCTCTTTTAAAACATGCAATCGCTAAAATATTCGCCACGCCAGGTCTCTAGTCTTTGGTCTTTGGTGGCTACGATGGGCTTATTTCTTCGCTCGCTATAGTTTGCGGATGCGCAGGTGCAGTAGTAGCTCATACTTTGATATGCAGTTTGACGTCTATGTGTAACGTTTCGGCATGCTTTTAATCGAAATACATGCTCCCCCGTGCGTTTAAATGCCTTCAACTGTCGCTTCTACTATAATATGGACTTATTATTTTTCCCCTGCTGTGTGTGTCATCTCAGGAGCCAATTTATCGTGGAAAGTTGTAGTAGTTCTCGGGGCAGCAAATGTAGCGGCTAGTTCTTTCTCCACTGGCATATCTGAGTTCTTGTCATCCAAGGCACATCGTGAGTTTATCCAAGCAGAAAAGCGACGAGAATTGTGGGAGTTCAAGCATAATAAGGATCGAGAAATATTACAGATGGTGAATCGTTTCGAGTCTAGGGGTATGGCTCGTCTCGACGCCCAACAGGTCGTCAATAAAATGGCCCAATATGAAACCTTTTTCGTCGGATTGATGGTATCTGAGCAGCTTGGGCTCCAATTGCCTGAGGATGATGATGCACTACTCATCACCGATGCGTTTGTGATGTTCGTTTCCTTCGGGGCATTCGGGGCTTTGCCAGTGCTGCTGTACTGCGTCGGAACTTTGGGGTTGTTATCCGAGCAAAACCTGTTCCTTCTGTCGACTTCCATCTCTCTGGCAATACTGCTGGTGCTGGGGGTTATTAAAAGTACTTTTAGTGCTTCCAACTGGATTTTCTCTGCGATGGAAACTCTTTTTGTTGGTGCAGCTTGTTCCGCTATGTCGTATTTTGTCGGTGCTGAGTTGATGACGTGGTTGGCTTAGGCACTCTGCCGGCCCTTGGCATTGACCACAAGGCTCTCCCTGCCTGGGTTCGTGCATACCAAAGGGGTATATATTTGGCCAACATATCTGTCTATGTTCACCCCAACCAGGCAGAGATATTTCTCGAGTAGCACTGGCCAATATCGATCATGTATATTTATTATTTGTAGCGCCACTTAAATGAGCGGGGCATATATGTCGGGTTGCTGAAGAAGATGCCATTAAAATATCTCACAATTAATGGTGACCACTAATCTCAAATCCGCTTTTAATTTATATTCATTTACATCTTTTCTCCCTCCTTCCCTGGCGGCGGTAGCGCAGCACTACAAACTACGAAAAACTTAGTGCCACAAAGCGCCACTCGTTTCGAATTGCTTCCAATAGTCTGGTTCTTCGAAAGTTGCAATTAAGATAGATGATGCGCTTACATAGCATGAATCCTATTAGGATCATGCTCGGATCTGATTGCACGTTCCTTATTACTGATCAACTCGAGTGACCTGCTGGGTCCCTTGCTCAATGGAACGAAAGTATCTCCTACTACATGCACAGCTGAACTTTTAATTACAATGGACCTTACAATACTGGAATACCGGTAACTTGGACTATGCATAATGCATATATATAACACCCATGATGGACTGAAACGATCCCGAAATCAACTTGATCCCTACGCTGACGAGGTACCACTGTCACCGGTTCGAATAACGGCCATGAACGCTTCCTGCGGCACATTCACGCGCCCCATCGCTTTCATCCGCTTCTTGCCCTTGGCTTGCTTTTGCAGCAACTTCTTCTTACGACTGATATCTCCACCGTAGCATTTGGCCAGCACGTCTTTCATAACTGCAGATATCTGCTCAGATGCCACGGGCTTGGCACCAATGCAAGCCTGGATGGGCACCTGAGCGATGATGCGCACCACAAAGAAAGAAAGCTATTTGCCATAATAACTCAGAAATGTAGGCATAAAAACAAACAAAAAATAGTTCGATCGTTCGCAAAAAAATACTGGTCAGCGCTCAATCCAATTTCCTTCTGTTTTACTTACTTACCTTAAATTGCTGCCGAGGAATGTACTCCTTCAGCTTTTTGCAGATTATTTTTCCCCTGTCATGGGCAAGATCCTTGTGCACGATGGTGGCGAGGGGCGGTGCATCCTCTCCGTTGATGCGTATGTCCAGGCGCACAAGCTTGTCTTCGCGGTACCCGATCTCTTGGAAGGACATGGACGCGTAGCCCTTCGTGCGGCTTTTCAGCTGGTCGAAGAAGTCAGTGATCACCTCGGACAAAGGCATCTGCAGAAACAAGCGCACGCATCACCACCGATTGGTAAAAATATTCAGGAAAAGTGATGTCATCATACAGTGTATGTATACAAGAATAATAGGTTGAATTGTCTAATAAAAAAAGGATGAAGTGTGGGTGAGAAAGTAGCTTCGCAATGATTTAAATATTCACAGCACAGATAGAATAGTTTCAAACAAAAGAATCCACAGAATAGTACAGCAATAAATGCGTAAAGGATTTGATCGCAGTTAGGTAAATGCCTACCAATGCACAAAGCTCACCTCGTAAATCAACGTCGTCCTGGTTGGCGTTAAGTACTTCATCTCTACAAAGATCCCTCTGCGGGATTGAGCGAGCTCCATTAAAGCCCCAGTATATTCAGTAGGAGTGATCATCTCCATCTGCACGTATGGCTCCAGTATCTTGTCGAAGGTGGAGGGATCGGGCAGCTTCGCCGGTGTATCTATATACTCTTCGGGGGGGTCTCTGCCTGGCCGGGTGATCTTGTACACCACGCTGGGTGCCGTCACGATGATGTCCAGATCGTACTCGCGCTCCAACCGCTCCTGCACGATGTCCATGTGCAGAAGGCCCAGAAACCCGCAGCGGAACCCGAACCCCATTGCCGTCGACGTCTCCGGCATGAACGAAAATGCCGCGTCATTCAGCTTCAGTTTGCCTATGGCGTCGCGCAAGCTCTCGTAGTCGTTCGATTCGCTGGGATACAGCCCTGCGAACACCATCTGCTTGGCAGGTGCATAGCCAGGAAGTGCCTGCAGCTGCTGCCAGTCCCGAGACAGCGCGATAGTGTCTCCCACACGTGCATCGTCCACGGCCTTGATCGCAGCAGACAGGAACCCCACTTCCCCTGCGCGCAGCTCGTCCACACGCACCTGTGCGGGGGTCATCACGCCCACCTCAAGCACTTCATACTCTTTACCACTATTCAGGAACCGCACTTTATCACCTTTCTTAACGCTGCCGTCTATAACTCGGAAAAATACCACAACACCTCGATATGCATCATAGTAGCTGTCGAATATCAGTGCTCGCAGAGGCTTGTTACAATCTGCCTCTGGGGGTGGCACTCGCTGTACTATAGCCTCAAGGATGTCTTCAATCCCAATTCCAGTCTTTGCAGAGCACCTGACAGCATCAATGCAATCTAATCCTATGGTGCTTTCGACTTCCTCCATCACCTTTTCTGGATCAGCAGCAGGCAGGTCGATCTTGTTTATGACGGGAATAATCTCTAGATTGTTCTCCAAGGCTAGATATACGTTGGCCATGGTTTGTGCCTCAACGCCCTGCGCTGCATCTACCACCAATAGAGCGCCTTCACAAGCTGCCAGCGATCTTGACACTAGGTAGTTAAAAGGTTATAAAGGAGTATGAAAGTTGCAAGTTAGCACAATAAAGACATGGAAACACTTTCAGCTCCGAGCACCTGTAATACCTTCATAACCAAAATCTACATGCCCAGGAGTGTCGATTAAGTTCAAAAGATATATTTCTCCATCCCTCGCTTTATAGAGTATCTTTGCTGCTTGTAGCTTGATGGTTATACCTCTCTCCCGCTCTATGTCCATATTGTCTAAAAGCTGTTGCTGCATGTCACGCTGGGCGACGGTTTTGGTACTTTCCAGCAAGCGGTCGGCTATGGTACTTTTTCCATGATCTAAATCGTCAAAAATTAAAATGAAGATGGACATGAATAAATGTAGCATGTGTTTCCAAGTATGCTATGGAAGCATCATCAATATATCAAAAAGAAATTTCTAAACCTACCAATGTGGGCGATGATCGAGAAATTTCTTATTTTTTTAGGGTCATACTGGTATACTCCAGTAATCTTTCGCTTCGGCTGATCAATCATGAAAAGCCTATTGCTTAATCTAATGGATTTATGAACCGATCCATCATGTTGCAAGGAAGATGAAGCCTGGAAATAGTAATGGAGTAAGATGTTCAATATCAGCAGATACATCGGAAAAGTCATGCTCAAAATGCACCCTACTCATGCGATAACGTGCATATCTGCAATAGAGGAAGATAAATGGGAGATAAACTGCGAGACATTATTATAGCTTCGTTTCATATCCCAGCAGGTGAAGTAATTATCGTATGATACTCATAAGTTAATCATACGATCATACGATCGACGATTATCGTATGATTAACTGTGGTTGGTTTCGTGAATAAATTGATTGAATCTCCTCGATTCTTGGTTTTCAGAGTGTGTACTTCAAGAAGTACACCTGTAAGTTACTGTATGACTTCACCCAAGCCGTAGCGGACGGTGAGATCTGATCGAGGTTTTGTCCTCGATGATCGGCTCTGCTAAATTTGCAGGCCCAGCCGGGGAAATCAGTCGTAATCAATCAATCAATCAATCAATCAATCAATCAATCAATCAATCCTGGAATCTATCAAATCCCAACAGGAATCTAACTTATTACTCATCATCAAGAGACCAGCTATAGTTGAAATAATTACTCTCTCATCCAAATGAGATAGCAATGAAAGTCGAAATAATGATGTTGTGCACGACTAGTTTGTGCCGTTCACTTCGATACAAGGTTTCCCCTCCTTCAGCTTTTATTAAGGGGAAAGTTACCAATAGACTCGAACGATGCTTTGTCACGATGGCATCGGGAATGAATGATGATTCAAAAGTATATCTTCATGTTCCCTTCGAGGAAAAAGATGATGTGAAAAGAGTTGGCGGGAGATGGGATCCCGGTGCTAAAAAGTGGTATATACCTTCTCTCCATCCCCAAGCCGGATTCGAACATTGGAAGGTTTGCTATTTAAATGTTCCCTTCGCAGAGAAGGAGGAAGCGAAAGCCAAAGGGGCCATGTGGGATAATAATGCTCAAAAATGGTTCGTTAATCAAGGACGAGCAGAGCAGTTTTCACAGTGGATTGCCACCGACGAACTAAGCTCCGATAACTTAGTAAACGACACCCACAGCAGTGTGGACGGTGAAGGCAAAGAGGTAAGCTACGTAAAGTTAATGGGAGATGGAGTGTTGTTCTTTGATATCGAAACCAACGGCTTACCAGCTCGTACGGAGCATGGTTATGCCCCTTACAGCGACTTTGGTGCGTACAGTTCAAGTCGTATAGTACAATTGGGATGTATGCTCTGCGAGAGAAGCACGCTGAATATTCTTGATCAACAGGAAATAATCATTCAGGCCGATGAATTCCCCATTGAAAACAGCCAGTTTCATGGGATTACACTTGAAAGGTCCCTCGCAGAAGGCACTTACTTCCCGATCGCCGTACAAAAAATGCTCCCCTTGATTCGAAGAGCTAAGTACATGGTAGCTCATAACGCGGAGTTTGACACGGTTATCTTTAAGAGCGAGTTATCGCGATATCGGCTGAGTAGCGCACTTGAACAGGTGGAGTCCATGCAGCCATACTGCACGATGTACCAAACTAAAGCTCTTTTGGGGTTGAAAGACAAGAATGGCAACCTTAAGAACCCAAGTTTGAAAGAGCTGTACAGCTATGCTACCGGTAAAGAATTGCATTCGCATCATGATGCCAAGCATGATGTTTTGCATTTACATGAGGCTATAAAGGAGCTTGTAGCTCGTGGAGATCTCAAAAGTTTTGAATAATGTTCAGCACAGGCTGCGAGTATGTGGCCCACCTCAGGTCACGAATGCCGACAGCCTGTCACTGGGTGTCCCTCCTTCATAATTTTCACGGGCCGTTGTTTACTTGGCCTATGCTATCACAATGTGTAGTATTTGTGGTAATTTAATGCTAAAAATATTTACTTCGGAGTACTTCTTACAGTTTACCGTTGTTTTATACTTCGAAGTATAGCATTTCTACCCGGACCGGCCCGGAATAGTAAGTAAATTTAGGGACTACCCTTAACGGACGGTGGAGATGCCCCGAACTGACGGTGAGGCACTTCAAAGATCCACTTTGAAGTGCCTCACCGTCAGTTCGGGGCATCGCCAATCCTCTCTGCTGCTGGAGTCCTGGGAATTGCTGCTGAATGGAATTCCTGGCCCAGGCAATTCCGGGAATTGTGAATTCTGGAATTCTGCACTTCTTTTGGCAATGCCTGAGTAAGATAAGAACTGTGCCAACCACTCCCAGACTCAGTGGGGACTGGACATTCCAGCTATGAGGATTTAAAGCATCATTATAATCAAAAAGGAAAGCTGATACAATGCTGCATTGCTCTAAGGCCGTTATCCGTCATCAGCGGTTGCCCTGGAAACTCCGATGCTTGCTGCGGAAAGGTTCACATGCTCGGGCCATGAGCGTGATGCCCAACATACTATTACTAGACTTATCCACCCATAGAATGAGCATTCGGGAATGCCATCACCTTTTAAAATCTCAAACAATGCGTTTAAGCAGTCTGGCTTCATCGCCGCCATTAAATCTTAGCTATGAGCCAGAAAAGATTCGAAATTTTTCCATCATCGCACACATAGGTATATTTCTACTTTTTTAATGCAACGATATTCTTTCGCCTTGATGGATTAGTTGTAGTGCAAACAAATCACTGATCAAGGAAGTTACTGCTAATTATGTATCATGTCATGGCCTTATAGATCACGGTAAAAGCACCCTCGCTGACAGATTTCTGGAGATGACTAATGCCGTGGAGCATGCTGATATGCAGCATCAGGTTCTGGATAACATGGATCTAGAAAGAGAAAGAGGCATAACCATCAAGCTTCAAGCTGCAAGAATAAGCTACCTGGCAAAAGATGGACAAGTATATACATTGAACTTAATAGATACTCCTGGGCATGTTGACTTCGGATATGAAGGTGCACGATTTATGCTTCGGAACATCAAGTTCTTTGTATATCCCACATCTTTTCACTTTCTCAATCTTATTTTAACTTCTATTCTCAGTGTCAAGATCGCTGGCAGCTTGTGAAGGCGCTCTATTGGTGGTAGATGCAGCGCAGGGCGTTGAGGCACAAACCATGGCCAACGTATATCTAGCCTTGGAGAACAATCTAGAGATTATTCCCGTCATAAACAAGATCGACCTGCCTGCTGCTGATCCAGAAAAAGTAATCGGTGAAATTGAAAGCACCATAGGATTAGATTGTACTGATGCTATCAGGTGCTCTGCAAAGTTGGGAAAAGGTGTTGACGATGTGCTTGAAGCTATAGTACAGCGAGTGCCACCCCCAGAGGCAGATTGTAACAAGCCTCTGCGAGCACTGATATTCGACAGCTACTATGATACATATAAGGGTGTAGTTTTATTTTTCCGAGTTATAGACGGTACTGTGAAAAGGGGTGACAAAGTGCGGTTCCTGAATAGTGGTAAAGAGTATGAAGTGCTTGAGGTGGGCGTGATGACCCCCGCACAGGTGCGTGTGGACGAGCTGCGCGCAGGGGAAGTGGGGTTCCTGTCTGCTGCGATCAAGGCCGTGGACGATGCACGTGTGGGAGACACTATCGCGCTGTCTCGGGACTGGCAGCAGCTGCAGGCACTTCCTGGCTATGCACCTGCCAAGCAGATGGTGTTCGCAGGGCTGTATCCCAGCGAATCGAACGACTACGAGAGCTTGCGCGACGCCATAGGCAAACTGAAGCTGAATGACGCGGCATTTTCGTTCATGCCGGAGACGTCGACGGCAATGGGGTTCGGGTTCCGCTGCGGGTTTCTGGGCCTTCTGCACATGGACATCGTGCAGGAGCGGTTGGAGCGCGAGTACGATCTGGACATCATCGTGACGGCACCCAGCGTGGTGTACAAGATCACCCGGCCAGGCAGAGACCCCCCCGAAGAGTATATAGACACACCGGCGAAGCTGCCCGATCCCTCCACCTTCGACAAGATACTGGAGCCATACGTGCAGATGGAGATAATATCGCCGGGCGAGTTTTCCGGTGATCTGATGGGATTAGGTCTAGAGCGACGAGGGACGCTCATCGAAATGAAATACCTTAACCTTGAACGAGTAACTATCATATTTGAGGTAATATATTACAAAGATAAAACCAGAAAACTATTAAAGGGTTTTGAAATGTTGTGATGGCGATCTTTTCATTACTATCAATCGCTCTATCGTTTACTTTTGTTTATCTTTTTGATTAATTGCTGTTCATCTTCGTGCATTGTGGTTGCTTCTGCAGATGCCTTTGTCCGAGGTGATCACTGACTTCTTCGACCAGCTGAAAAGCCGCACGAAGGGCTACGCGTCCATGTCCTTCCAAGAGATCGGGTACCGCGAAGACAAGCTTGTGCGCCTGGACATACGCATCAACGGAGAGGATGCACCGCCCCTCGCCACCATCGTGCACAAGGACCAGGCGTTTGAGCGTGGCAAGGATGTATGTAGGAAGCTGAAGGAACTCATTCCCCGGCAGCAGTTCAAGGTTCCCATCCAGGCTTGCATTGGCGCGAAGCCCATCGCATCTGCGCAGATATCTGCAGTGCGTAAGGACGTGCTGGCCAAGTGCTACGGTGGAGATGTAAGTCGTAAGAAGAAGTTGCTGCAGAAGCAAGCCAAGGGCAAGAAGCGGATGAAAGCTATCGGGAAGGTGCACGTGCCGCAGGAAGCGTTCATGTCGCTGATTAGGACCAACAAAGAGAGTTAGCTGATTCTGTGATACATCACTTTCTTGTTGTGCCCATATTGATGTGAGATATTCGCTATGTCTACCATTGTACAGCAATAACGAATCAAATCTTTATTTTAGAACACTCAAAGTATTCTTTTGCTATGATAATCAGTTGGGCACAGATCAGGAAATGAGAAAAAACTTAGCTGCAATTTTAAAAGTTATTCGGGGATCATTGCCGACAATTTAATTATAAGTTGCAGTAATTACAAAGCAAACAGTAAAACGCCACGAATGCCCAAAGCGATTCCGGCGAGAGCTTGACTCGAGGCCCATCGTCATCCCATGGATAAAGGCAGCTATCAGTCACTATCCCTACTACTGCTATCATGCGTGTGTGAATTTGGGTGTGTGTGGGGGGGGGGGGGGGGGGCGTAGATGTTATGCAGTCCTACCAGCATGTTTGATACATTCGTCGTGGTTCGTTGATCAAATCAGTCTAACGTATTTCAACACACAGCTTAAAAAACAGCAATGTGATATGAGCAGCTCTACTACCTATGCACACAGCACCTGTTACCGGCAGGGTGCTGCAAGTTGAACCTAGACAGCTCCCTCATCGTGTCCTATAATGAACACTGTGATTAGGCAGAACATATCAGCTTCTGCATCACTGCTTAATAGGTTCAGCGACGAGCCCAACACGAAATACGGCACTGCGCATCCCGGCCTATGCAGATCCTTGACACATTCCAAAAAGCGCCTGAAAGTACATCCAGTCTATGAGTCTCGTTACCCTCAAGCCGTAGAGGCATCAACCAGAAAAAGGCAGGTTTCCTTCCTTTCTACCGCCAAGGATCTCCATGAGGCATGTAGTCTAAGGGGAGATGACACCGTCGAGGCAGCACAAGGGTCCTAACGCCAAGGATCACCATGAGGCATGTAATCGGAGGGAGGTGACACCGCCGAGGCAGCACAAGGGTCCTAACGCCAAGGATCTCCATGAGGCATGTAGTCCGAGGGGAGATGACACCGTCGAGGCAGCACAAGGGTCCTAACGCCAAGGATCACCATGAGGCATGTAATCGGAGGGAGGTGACACCGCCGAGGCAACGCGAGGCGAAATGACGTTTGCGACCCCTTTTGAAGTAACTGGAGAGTCCAGCTTCTTGCCCGTGCCCACACTGCTACTATTCTTGTCAGCACCGCCACTTGCTTCATTTTCCTGGTTTGCTTCACCACCACCACCACCACCGCCCAAAACAATTGTTGCGATCATCATTCCATGCGAAGGTGAACTCCCAGTTCTACTTCTAGCATTGGCAGCATTGGCAGCATTGGCAAAGGCATTAGCCGCAGCTATGACATGTCCACTGGTCGATGTGGGCGAGCTACATGCACTGCTCGGGGCGCTGGCTGTTCCCACAGACCCAGTGGAGCTCACACTGGTACCTCCCATGCTGCTGTTGCTGGTGACCCGCACTGAAGCCGGACGCCCACTGCGCAGTTGCACTTGCATCTCACCCTGCCCTTGTCCTTGTACCAGCCCCTGTCCAGTGACCTGCAGGTAGGGAGATACAGCGCGGCGGTGCCTGTCGCCACGCTCAGCACTACTGCTACGACTGCCCAGAGAGGTAGAGCGGTCCAGTCCGCCCGGACCTGGCACAGCAGCACTATCTGACACGCGCCTGGACCCGTCTTGAGACGAACTGAGAGTCGTGGCCGCCCCGCGCGATGCAGCGATACCGCCCATGCCGCCGCCACCGCTGCTGCTCCCGTCATAGTAGTCGCGCGCAGAGTCCGAAGAGCGCCGCAGTGGCACTCCTGCCGCACTTGCAGTGATACCACTGTTCCCACCCCCCCCACCCCCACCAACAACAGTAGTAGCACCGGCGCTGCCGCTACCACCACTGCTAGAATCCTTAGAATCACGCATTGGATTTACACCGCTTAGCAGGTTGCTGCTAAACTCTTTCTCGCGACGCGACAGACTTTGCGGGTTACTCTTCTCTTGGTTGCGAATCTGCTGCGTCTTTTTCCGCTTTTGCTCCAAATCATTTTCAAACACCAGCTTCATCGACCCCGTGTAGTTAGATGGGTTGGTGAGGCGATCGTAAATAGAGCGTTGAACAGGCTTTTCGGAAGGTATAAATCCT
The DNA here is from genome assembly GCA_964036045.1 of Eutreptiella sp. 'Long Island Sound 2002'. Lineage (NCBI taxonomy): Eukaryota > Euglenozoa > Euglenophyceae > Eutreptiales > Eutreptiaceae > Eutreptiella > Eutreptiella sp. 'Long Island Sound 2002'. The sequence continues at coordinate 1,802 of CAXIWF010001185.1, read as the reverse complement.
GAGGAGGGCGTAACTGTCGCAGAGAACGTCTGGATAGGGCTGTGCGATCGCGAATTGTTCGTCGAAATACTGTGGGAGCGCCCCCCGTTGTTGATCCCACCCCTGGAGTTGACCTCAGCAGCAGCTGCCCTGGCTTGCAGCTGTGCCTGTTCGAACTCAAACTCATCGAAGGAGTGCGAGTGACAGAGTATCTTGCGCCCGGCCTGGTTGTTGGAGTGGCTTCCTGTTGAGCCAGATCGGCCTCGGACAGAAGCGGAGGTGGAGAAGGCCGACGTAGAATTCGTCGCACTATGCGCGGCAATGCCCAGTTTAGGACTGCCTCTGCTATTGCTGTTTCCTCCACCAAAGGGGGGAGGTGGCGGAGGCATAGCAGAGCCCCCACTGCCGTTACTACTGCCGTTAGCCGGGGAGCGTCTGCTGATGCCTACACCACCAGTGCGGTGGATTTCTTCCGCTAGATGCTCGAATTCGCCCAGTACACTCTCCGTGTCATCATCATCATCGTAGTCGCCATCAAGCTCCTCGTCGTAACTCAGACTGGAGTATTCGAACCGGGGGTAGCCTGCCCTCTTCGTGCTGCTGTCGTGCAGCTGTTGTTGCTGTTGCTTCTTACTCTTCGATCGATCCTTCACATTACTCAAGATAGACTTGCCCGGCTTGCCCATGGAAAGCAAGCCAGCTTTTAGGTCATCTGCCAGCTCCTTGAAGAGCGCTCGGTCTGCCTCCAAGAAGCTCAGCTGCGCGCGGACATCCCGTACTTCGCGACTCAGCTTGTTGCGCTCCTTCTCAGACTCCACGTGACGAGACTGGAGTTGACTGTACTTCATCCCTTCCCTGTTGAGCTGGGTGCGGAGGAACTTGGTCTCCTCCGCAGTGATGGCGAGCTGCAGCCGCAGCGGCTCAGTCAAGCTGTCCTCACGGGAAGAAGAAGAATGCGAGTGTGAGTACGAGTGTGGCAGTGCAGCGATGCCACCACCCTGCTCCTTGGCCGCCACTGCGTCGTTGGACTCGCGCACCTGTTCGAACAGCGCCTGCAGCTTCTCTTCGTAGTCGTGCGCGGCGTTCATCAGCTCGATGTCGTGCTGCCGCTTCTCGGCTGCGAGGCGCGCTTCCATGTCGTCCAGCTCCTTCTTCAAACCATCCTCCTCCTCCCGCACATTGCTCAACTCTTCCAGGTTGGAGTGAATGGTTCGGCTAGACTGCAGAAGCATGTCGAAAAGCAGGCGGATGAGTTCATGAGCTGCGGGCAGGGAGCCAGCGGCAGTGCGCTGCAGCATCTCCATCGTCTTCTCTGACCCAGCCACATCTCCAGAGCTGGCGATCATCTGTGTGATGTTGCTGATCTCTTTATTACGCACGTCTAGCTCGCTGGTGATACTGGTCAGCTGTTCCTCGATCTCTAGTAGCTGCTCGCTTTCCTGGCTGGACAGCAGCAGCGCGGAGGACACATGCTGATCAGCGTCAGCACCAGCGTCCTTCTCTGTGGCACTTGCCACAGCGCTGCTCTTGGCACCGGCACTGACACCACCAACATCACTACCGCTGCTGCTACTATTATTGCCGCTGGCAAGTGCCATGTTTCGCTGCACCTCCAGGCTCTCTTTGCGGCTCAATAGCGTGAGCTGGTGCTCATAATGCTTCTTGAGCGCATCCGCCGCTTTCTCGCGCGCAGCGATCTCCGCTACACGCCGGTCGATCCACCTCTTCATGCGTAGCTCTTCCTCCGTCAGGTTACGCTGGTTGCCCTTGGAGATCTTGCTGGCTGCCCGGTAGCCCAAGCGCGCAGCTGTGGTCGGGTTGTG
>CAXIWF010001184.1:0-28509 GCA_964036045.1 Eutreptiella sp. 'Long Island Sound 2002' | reverse complement strand
GACAATAACCCAGTACGGGGTGCCAGGCGGAACGGCATTTTTCTGCTCGTCGTGCGTAGAACCAACCCCGCACTTACCGATTAAATCAACCAAGATCACGGGCTGCATACCCTTCGGATGGGTCTCGTCCAGGACAGCTGCAATTAGGCTGCCCATTTCTGCAGTGAAATTAAGCGGTTGAAAGCCTTTAAGGTAGTACGCCCCGGGGCCTGCATCCTCTCCCTTTGGTCCATTGCCCCATTTTTGGATCTCGCCCCAGTAGTTGTGCAGCCCGAGACTGTTCACCACTGCAACGCCGGGTTTGACCACATTGTTCTTCATGTATGCTTTGCCTTCATCTGCATTCTCGCCAAACCACATGTGCGTCAGGATACACGGCACGGCAGACCCACCACCGCCAAGCAAGGTAGCGCTGAACGAGTACTCCTGCGGGCGTGCATCGTCCATGTGTGCCACAACAGCCTCCAGCACTTTGCGGCGGTTCGGCATACCCAGCAGCCCGGTAGGTAAGAACACCTGCTGCCCACTATATATCTGACCTCCATTCGGCGCGGGGACAGCGGTGAACTGCAGCTCGAAGACGATGCCCACTCCAGTCTGGCCCCCGCAGACTGCCCAGAAGAGGTCAGCGTGCTCATTGTCTCTGGTGCAGGTGAGCACCTTTCCACTGCCAGTCACCACGGTCGCGCTGATGAGGTAGTCTACCCCCAACCCGAATGCGCGCTCGCAGTAAGGGTGGGCGCCAGTGGTGATTATTTGCCCCGCGCAACCCGTAGTCCCGATTCGGCCGAGTGGCAGTAGCAGCTTGTGCGCAGCACAGGCAGCGTCTACCATACCGATAGTCGCTCCACCCTGCACCGTCACGCGGCATGATGCTGGATCAACAGACACGGCAGTGAGGTGGGCGCCCATGTCAATCATGAGGTGGCCTTGCCGGACGCTCAGATGCGAGTGCCGACCACACGCAACGCATACTTTCACCTTGGGCGAATCACGCAGGAACGATACGATGGCTGATAGCTCTTCCACTGTCTTCGGGGCACAAATAGCGGCAGGCTTACCAAAAGTTGTAGGATCCAGCATCCATGTTCCGCGTTTCCGACAATGTTCATACTCATCAGAGCCTGTAACGCCAGTTTAATGGTTGCGGTGGAAGAACACGATACGTGAAAATGGGTTGAGATTGCGTACATGGTTTCGGGTTCAAATTACACTACAATCCACTAAGAAGAGTATTTTCTTACCAGGAAGATGGACTGACGTTGACTTATTTAATTCATTCAAGTTATCTGGTGCACATTGGAGGGTTTCTGGAGTTGGAAACTCAAAAATATGTGCAGTAGAACTATTTCCCATCTTCTTCCCGTTATTATGAGCTCGTTAGCGTAAATTATCGTGGGCTGTGTAAGTTTATTGGTGAATGTCAAAACAGGGTACGAGAAACCCTGTTCTGTGTATCACAAGTAAGTGTGTCACAGTGAACATCCTTGCATCCTGCTGGTAATACTGTATGATACCAATTCCTGGAATTCCAGCAGCAATTCCTGGAATTCTGGAATTGTGGAAATTCCAGAATTGGAATTCCAGCAGGAACTCATTCCGGATCATCGGCGGGGAAACTCTTCGCGTCTGCTGGCTTCCCCTTTCTGACTTCCCCACAGGCTCCGGCGGCACATCTGACGGGACAACTGTACTGTGCTAACTAACTCTAACCCCAACCCTAACCCTAACCCTAACCCTTAACCGTCATCAAAATTCCTGCCGGAATTCTATTTTGGAATAAGTTGTTCGAAGATTCTGGGATTCATGCATGCCCATCGAACGAGCACGAACAGTAACTTATTCTTGAGGCCCTCATTTCCCAAGAACTTGCCTTCCTTATCATCAAAGGCACGATGTTTGAGATGAAAGAAGTTGGTAAGAAAGGGCGACTCTCCGCATCGAGCAATGACGACGAAATAAATGAGACAGCTCTCCAGGAATTAAGAGTTTCGATGTCCTTATCTAACCGTCCTCGAACACGAGATTCGGAGGGCAATGAACTTGCTGTCAATGATTTGCGATTATCTATCGCAGTACCTATTCCAGCTGGCCAAGACTCCACAGGTATATTTTCGGAGCCATGATGGCACTTCCACCCGTGCATTGCACGACCCTTCATTAGACAGCCCTTTCTAGTGATAAGCCCGCAAGTGGTCTTATTTTCTGGTTTGTCCTGTTGTGTTTTTGCTTCAGCAGATTCTGGATACGAAGGGGGCCACTACCCTTCCGCAACATTCATGCGATCGCTGAAAGGCCACGGCGACTCCGTGCGTTCTGCTGCCGTGTACATCCCCTCCTCTGCAACGCTTTCTTCTTACAAAGCTGGCTACAGTAGCAGTGGAGGTGCAGTAACCTCCATGCTTGGGACGGCAGCAGAGCCGCTACTGGTGACGGCTGGGGATGATGGAATGGCACTTGTGTGGAGTCTTCTCACATACCAGGTGGTGCGGCAGTTGGACGGTGCTCACACAATGCGCGTGCGAGGCATTGCAGTGTACGTTCCGGAACATGTCGATCTAATAGCAGCAGCGGCCACATCAGCCTCAGAGGTGCGAGCAGCGACTGAAACAGAGCAGCTGGATCGTCTCTCCTCTGCCTCTGCCTCTGCCACCGCGACGGTACGGTACCCTGCTTCAGTTGTGGGTCGGACCGCATTGGTGATCACAGGCAGTGATGATAAGTCGGCTACGATCTGGAACCTCCACACTGGTCAAGTCCTGCGGCGACTGACGGGTGGCCACCAATGGTTTATCACAAGCGTTTCTGCTTATAAACCCACCAGAGGGGATAGCTTTTCTAGAGGTTCTAACGATAACTGTCCCTACGTGTTGACATCTGCTTTCGACAAGTATTCAGTGGTTTGGAACAGCGCTACCGGGGAGCAAATATTCAAGTTGTATGGCGACTATCACAACTCAGTGTCCTCCATTGTGGCGTTTACAAGCCCTGCGTTGCGTCGAATTATTGACACCGCCAACTACCCAGAATGCGCTTATGTTCCCTATATTTTGGCAGTAGGTTTTGACAAAGTGGCAGCGCTGTGGGACAGCGCGTCAGGAGATTTAGTTCGGTCGCATACTGGGGCGCACACGGACATAATTTCCTGTGCGGACATCTACGTGGGCGACGACAGTTTTGATGCTTCTAGCTTCGCTGCTACTCAGGCAGGCATGCCTTGCATGGTAACCGGTAGCTACGATTGCACCGCAGCCCTCTGGAATCTGAACGACGGAACTGTTATGCGTTGCCTGAAAGGTCACACTGACTGGGTCACATCAGTTGCGGTGCTAGCCCCAACAGTGCCCAGCAGCATCCTTGGTTACTGCTTAACAGGCAGCCAAGATGGAACCGCAATCCTGTGGGACGTGCTGAACGGGCAGCAGATTAGACGCCTCGTAGGGCACGGAAACCATCCCGTTACCTGCGTGAAATTCGTGCCTGAAACGTTGATGATGTTGCTCCGCGAACAACGACACCTGTTGCAGCAAGCACAGATGTATGGAAAGCAGTCCACGACCAGCAGATCAGACAACCCCGCGGCTGTCATATCCAGACCATCCAAGGCCAGAGGCCTATCAAAGCCCAATGGCAACAGCTCAGCCACGCAAGGTACTGGTGTAATTAAATTGCAGGGGATTGAAGAGTTTGATTATGTCGATTCGCCTCTTAGAGCCGCTGCTGCTGCTGGTGAGCCGTCCAATTCAGAAGGCAACTTTCGAATGGACAGTGTAGCAGAACAAGAGATGAAGCGACGCCAACTGGCCATAATCGACGGCAAGGAGGAGGCACCCTTGGTATCATTCTTGCCGGGGGTGATAACTTGTAGTGAGGATCATACGGCGGTGCTTTGGGACTTGAACAGCGCACAGCTGCAGGTTCTAAACAGCTGCAAAGATGTGGAGCCGCCACCATCGCCCTCTTTCATATCCTTCAGCACAGTACCTGAGACAGAGACGAGTACAGTACCTTTGGGTGGCAGCAGATCGGCTCCAACGAGTCAGAGGCAACAACAGAGGAAAGTGCAAAGTAAGTCCGCCTCATCCAGACCAGCGCAGTCGCCTGCAGCAGGAGTGGGCAGAGCAACCCTCGCGCGCAGCCTGAGCGGCATGTCAGACCGCAACTTCAGTGCCGCCTCACTTATCGCACACACGGGATGGGTGCTCGGCCTGGAGGTGTTCTCTCCCGATGACGCCCGCCGGCCGCTGCTATTGAGCTGCAGCGCGGACTGCACGGCTATATCCTGGGATCTTCTGAGTTGTACCCCTATCAGGCAGTTCATAGGTCATCGCGGGGAGGTTTCCGCTGTGAGAGCATTCGAGACGCGTCGTGACCGCCTGAGTTACAACGTATCCACTGCCGCCACATCCGATATATCGAAGGTGGACGCGACAGGCTCCACCGGCTGCTCCGCATCAGGCTCGTGCCCTCTGACCTTTGGGGCGTCCGCTGCTGCTGTAGGCAAGTATGTGACGGACTCAGAGAAGGTGCTTTTGGTGATCACCGCTTCTTTTGACGGACAGGTCATCATATGGGATCACGATACAGGCAGGCAACTAGCGTCGGTGCGCTGCCACCAGCAGCACATCGCAGACATGGAGGTCAGTGACAGCACTGAAGACATGGCCACGCCATTCATGGTGACAGTCAGCTACGATCACTCCGCAGCGGTGTGGGATTTACTCTCGGGCAAGCTGCTGCAAAAGTGTGATAACGTCCACAGCGATAACTTGACAGGCTGTGCGATCTACAGTCCTACCCTGGATTTCGGATATTTTGATGACGTGGATGAGGAGGAGGATGCGGGTGGCCACCGTGAGGAGAGGACTGACGGAAGCAATAGAGGAGGTGGAAAAGATGACACTCAGCAGAAAAAGTCGATTTTGTCTAAATCGAGCAAGAAACGAGGTGGCAGTTCTGCGCACGGCGGCAGCGGGGCGACTGTCAGCAAGGTGCCCACCAACAGAACCTTGATCTTCACTTCAAGTTGTGATGCCACGGTGGCCATCTGGGAAGCGCGTTCCGGTCGCTACCTGCGTTCTTTAACGGGTGCACACACCGAGCGCATCAAAGACGTGGATGTGCACGTGCCTCAGCAGCTCTCCGCACCTCCCGTCGCCATCACTGCCGGATACGATAAGACGGCTGTGGTGTGGGATTTCTTCACCGGTACACCGCTGTTCAAGTTCTCTGGTGGACACACCAACTGGATCACCTCGATGGCTGTCTCTGAACCGCAACAGCTGCACACCACAGCCGCCGCTGCTGCCGCTAGAGGGGCTGCAAGAGCAGCAGCGATAGCTCTAGCTGGAAGCGCTGCGGTTGGCACAACTATCACAGCAGGTGCTGCTGCTACCACTCTTTCTACCTCACCGGGGGATAACAATGCCCCTTGCACGTCATTTCTAGTCACTGGTGGATTCGATGGTATTCTTGCCTTGTGGGACCTCGACTCGGGGAAGCTGATTCGTAAGCTGGAAGGAGGCCACACTGACGGAGTGCGCGCCGTTGTGGTGTACGATGGAAACCCAAGCAGCTCGTGTGATCCAGGCAGACGCTCTCCCATCATCATCTCGGCCGGCCACGACGGCACTATCTTACTCTGGGACAGCCTATATCCGTTCACTAACATGCCGCCTCGACCCACGGTAGCCCTTGCGTTCCAGATGGATTTAAAGGATCCCCCGGAAAAAAAATGGGCCCGCATCTCAGCATTATCCGAGCAGTTCGGACTAGCGCTCTGGGTTGAAAACCCAACATTATTCGGCTCCGCTTGTATTGAACGCCGTGCGGACTTTCTGCAGCAGTTCCAATCTATGTTGACGAGCATTATCGTGAACCACCCGCCAGTCGTCCCTGGCAAGTCAATGTGGCGCTACGTTATTGAGACTAGAGATCTGGCCTCTTTACGCGTAGTTTTGCGCTCTTGGATTGTGAATCTCAACACCGATGTCCGCAGTGCATTTGAAGCTTTCTACCATCCTTCACAACGACTGTTAATGGAGGAGGTACTCCTGCTCAGTGAGGCCTACCCGTCGGAGTTCTGTGACTTCATCCGCAGCCTACGACTGGTGCAGGTGCATCACGAGCTAGAGAAGGGTGGCGCCGGTACCCTACTAGGTCTGATCCAGACCTCGAATAAAGTACACTTATTGGCTTGCCCCAAAGAAGAGTCGCACAATATATGGCACCAGGTGGCTAGGAAGCTCGGAGATGACTACTTTGGCCCGAGGCCGTGGGGGTTGCTTCCTCTCCCTCTGCGAAGGGGGAGGTGCTGCAGGGCAAAGGGCGTATGATGCCTAAGAAGCGGCGGTGCAAGCGTTGGTGGGAGGAGCTGCAGGAGGTGTGCGGCCAGATCATGGCGGTGGGGACCAGTATGACTGCCAGCGAGCCGAAGACGACGATGACAGCGGAGGATGCGACCAGCGCAGGCGCTGCCGAAAGAAGCAGTAGAGTTACCTTTGCCAATCCTTCCGCAGGTCCATACCGTGCAGGGGCAGGAGCAGGGGCAGGAGCAGGGGCAGGAGCAGGAGCAGGGGCAGGAGCAAGGGCGGGGGCAGGAGCAGGGGCAGCAGCAGGGGCGGGTATGGGTGTCAACGAGCAAGACGACAGAGAAGAGGCGGAAGAGGCAGTCGGGGAGTTCCTGGGAGACGTGGGAGAGGAATCTGCTCAGCCGCTGGCGCTGGCCTTCCTCCCCTTGTTGGGCGCAGACCACCCCAAACTGCTGGTGGAGTACATCCGCAACTGTGAGATGTTGGGCAACGTGGACATCTTTAACTGCGATGCCGGCATGTACGCAGCGCGCTTCGCGTGGAAGCAGCGCGGTATGAAGATCCACTGCAGGGAGGCGATGAGCTATTGCGTGTTCCAAGTGTTCTACACACTGTGGATAGTCTTCTTCCACATGCTAGTCGCGTCTCCGCACATGGTGGATGTCACCTTGGGCTACACTCTGCACTTCATCGTCATGGCTGGCTTGTTCTATCGAACTTGGTTTGAGCTGTACAAGTTGAGCTCGTTGGTAATGTACGCCAGCAGTAAAGCATTCATTCTGTTCTGGTCGGATTTCTGGAATTTACTAGATATCTCCACACTTCTGATCAATATACTGGGTGCAGTCGGTCGTGCAATCGTGCAGGACGATAGTCCGACCAGCCGTGCCTTTCTTTCGATCGGTGTCACTCTCATGTGGATCAAGGGCCTATACTACCTGCGCCCTTTCCAGTCGTGCGGGCCACTCGGTAAGTGCTATTCTTCGTTGAGTAGAAGACGAAGAGGGAGGTGATTTGTTATGGCTATAATGGACAGTACACCGAGGAAACTGTCAGTATATGAATCACTATTATAATAACCATAGCACTGCGTCATCTTCATATTAGCCAAATATGAAGACCACACAGTTAGTTCCATACTATCGACCTGTGGCTACATATGCTTTATTTTTACTTATTGAACTGGCTAGCATCCTTGCACGTACTGTATTTGTGTCAAATTTGCCACTGTGCGCAGTATCCATGATTCTGGCCATTGCCTATGACATCAAGATCTTCGTGTTAATCCTCGGAATGACCCTCGTCGGCTTCGCGCTTGGCTTTTGGATGCTCTCCTACCCCGATCTGTCACTTCCCTTCGGTACTTTACAGGGCGCGCTACTCAACGTCTTTGCGTACATGCTGGGCAACTTCGATACGGACTTTAGTGGCACTGCGGTGCCGGCGGTGGCGTTGATGCTTCTAGTGGTATTCATGATGTTCATGGTCGTGCTCATGCTGAACCTGCTCATCGCGCTAATGGGTAAGTGCTGTGTATACGTGTGCTCAACACGCTTATTGTGTCCAACTTTTATTAGCTAAGGGAGGGAAGGGGGGGAGGAGAGTGGAGGGTGTGGGAAGAGAGAGGTTAGACTCCCCTCTTACTTATCGATATGGTTACATTGCGATGCATTGCAGATCTGCTGTTTGTCGATTTCAACCCTATCTGAATCACGTCGTCGTGCTCTATGTTCCATAGTTTTCATGTTCATTGTCACCCACCACCCTACTTACGCGCATGCTTATGCACACACGCACACATGCACACACGCACTTGTACCTGCACCTGAACACGGGACATGTACAGGGGACACCTTTGCGCGTGTAAGTGAGGTGCGGCTTCCTGACTGGCGCAAAGAGCAAGTCAGCATCATACTCGATGAGCAGTTCCTGACTAGCGCTGCCGTCTGCGCCAAGCTGGTGCCGTCCTGCCTCTTCGTGCTGATGTACGCCACGGAGCTCGACCGCTACCAGGAGGACGCGGCGGCAGCGGCGGAGGCGGAGGAAAGCACTGTCGAGGCGCTGCAGGCGGTGGAGGCCCGTGCGGCTGAGCAGCGGGCAGCCTTGCGCAAGCAAGTGGACACGCTCGCCACGGAGGTGGGGTCGAGGCTTGACGATCTGGAGCAACGAGTGCAGCAGCGCATGGCACGCTTCCAGGACTGCGTGGATGACTTGGGTGAAAAGCTGGACCTGGTGCTGAAGAAGCTCAAGTGAGGTGTATATAAGTACCAACTTGCAGAACTCCCAGGTGTAAGACTTGATGGAATTCTCTTTTGTTGTATCGCTTTTTGTATAACTTCTCTCTGCCCTCTAGGTGATGGGTGGTAGCACTCATTTTATACTGATGCTATGATATGCTATGATATGATATGATTTGATATGATAGCATCATTCATATTGATGATACCTAATGGAATAAAGCAGACCGTCGTGACTCACAAGCCAATGATAGATGTAGCATTTCAGGCAGCCACAACTCTGAGTGGCAGATCCGCCTTAATTTTACCATGTCATTCCCTTCAAATGTAAACGCATGCAATATTTTGTATTGCAGTATTGATAAGTTGCTACTATTATTGCTTTCTATGCTAAGTTATTTGATTAAACTATTATTCTAATCAAAAGTTTTGGAGCGGCGGAGCTGTGCCAGCCAGCTCAATTAAGTTTTTTGGGCTCCCAAATTATTATATTACCACCCCACCCTCGTCCACCTCTTTACTACATCGGGCTACTTGTGCTATCATACTTCTTGTGTTTCAGATGCCTCTTCTTCCATGCCCGTTCCACCACCTGTCCAGCGTTGGTTGCTGTCCTGTCCAGTTGATATTTTGGGTTTTTATATATCCTGCAGTTTCTCTTAAACAACCACCCAAATTATAATAACAACATTCTTGATGAGTCCAGCGTCACATTGATGTCATTCTTTCTAACAGCTGTTTCATTCACCAGGGCCCCCGAGGTCGGAGGAAGGCCTTTCGGGCGCCCTCTGTGCCAAGATTGATAATGGAGCGGGTGCCTCCAGAGCTGCCGCATCTCCAGCCGTAGCCTGATTCAGTTTCTACTGTTGACCATCCAGCAGTTAGCACATCATCTCCAGATGACTTTTAGAAAGAGCATCGCCTAGCAGCCCTACTGCGACCTGCCCGAGAACAGCGAGTAGACCCACCTGCCCGATAGCGGCGAGTAGCTGCTGGAGTACATTCCAGTAGTTGTCCTCATATCATTATGAATGAATTACGCTGATACATAAAAACGCGGCATTGCAATTAAGGTTCAATTAAATTAAAATATACTTTACTTCTCAGCATTGAGCAGCATAATAACTCCAACTGTGTACGCACTGCCAGTGAGCAACAATACGAATTATCGAGGGGTACCTTGTACATACAGTTGGGCTTGCAGCAGTTCAGGACCGAGTGCAAGGCTTACTGATGAATGGCTGGCCCAGGCCCAGGCCCAGGCCCAGGCTCGAGCCCAAGCCTAAGCGACTTATTTCGTTTCAAATAGCCGCGGCGGCTATGATACGATTGCAAACTTTCTCGTGTACATATCAACATAGCAGCGCCACAGCGTACAATTCACATAATCGCATGTGTGAGGGATCCATCGGTTTAGGGAAACGCTCTACATTAACTGCGCTTTACATGCTTGGAATTCTACAGTCGTGGTTTAAGCATCAAGCGGGACTGCTGCTGCTTCTGCAACGTGCTGAAGATCAACAGTCACCACATCTCCTTCCTTCCCCGCCGACATGGCATCTGCGGCCTCGGACATGCCTCGTAGGGCATAATACAGCATGGCAGTTATGTAGCCAGCCTCGTTCTCTTCACCGTGCTCGAAGCATGCGCCCGTGATATGGTCGTCGGGAACTTGGGCGAGTACACGTCCAAGCGGCGCTCGGTTGTAGTAATCGTCGATGCCGAAGGAGCAGCCACAGAAGGGGACATGGTCGTTGGTGCCGCATAGCACCAGCATATCGCCGCGCAAGTCATCCATAGTTGCATTTGACTGGCGGTTTAGCACGGGGATGGATGCAGCGTGTTGCGTGACAATAGCTGCCACATCAGACACGCCCGAAGCAGCGCGCACCGCGTAAGGCCCACCGCCAGAATGACCGCCCACGGCCAATTTCGACCCATCCATGTAAGGGCCCAGCTCTGGTACATCCTCAATAATTGTGCCATTGCGGCAGTATTCCAAGCCATTTGTGACATCCCACGGCCTCATTGGAACGTAAATCGCAGCAAAACCATGGGATGCTAAATGCTCCCCAGTGCTGGCATAGTCTTCGGGAATGCCCGTGGTGCCCATGCAGAATACAAAGCAATGAACATTTTCCTTTGGCTCCGTTGGGTACCACATCCACGAGTAATGTTCAAACCCGCGGGAGAGAGTCAACCGTGATACTTCATATTGCCCTCTATCTTGATAATAAGAAAAATCATTTGTGTCGGCTGCGAGTGTGATTGCCACGCAAATAGCGAAGAGCGAGAGTGCCGCAGCAATCATGGTGGTTCAGTTAAAAAATAAAAATAGAAATAAAACTGACGTACAGAAAGTTCGCCAGTATACAGATAGGAATAAGTTTAATTTACGAGGAATAAAGTTATCCTGGTAATTTACTCGTAACTTACATGTGCTCGCAAGTTCTGTAGCTTTCAAAGTTGATTCTTGGGATCCACAATCCCAAGAATTAACGCTTTGAAGAAGCAGAAAAAAGAAGCAGCAGAGACGAGCGTAATTTAAAGTTTTACATTTAAAATTTACACGTCGTAGATTCAATTATATTTACGAGTAAGTTACAGGAGATTCCAGGATTGTGACCTCAATTCTTAAGTAGCTTGACTACGAGACACGACCATACAACAAACTCACAAAGTGCCGACATTGTGGTACTGCATGAACGAGTGTCGCACAAATGAGAAACGACTTCTGCGATTGTCCGTCTTAGATGTTATCATGTTAGTAACCGATTTCTGAACCGTTCAGCACAGTGTCCTAAGATTGGCACTTAAGTGCTCAAGAGCAATTATGCTGCACATGATGAGCTGTGCAGCCTCTTTCCTCTGGGTGGCAATTTTTCTCTTATATTTGTCATTTATCGGATATAATTTACACATCTATGCTGCAGCAGACCTAGATTTCTACAATCAGATACTTCAGCGAAGTGCTAGTAGCGGAAGCCTTCCAGAGGACACAATGGTTCAAAAACTATACGCTGAATATCGACTTAACTCCACCAATACTGAGCTGAATAATTTGATGGGATTAGTTTCTTTCATGCAGGGGGACCTTACTGATGCAATTACTTTCTTCAAGAAAGCATGTATTTACGATCGATTTCAAACAGAAGGATTTATACGGAACTTTTTTCTTGCTTGTTATTCCCTCCCAGCCACTGAATCGACATACTGTGCAAATCACGATGGTTTAGAGGGATCAACTGAATCATGTGAGGTTCGCCCGGAGCCCAGCTCTTCACTGGTGGTGATCGAGACCCTGCAGATTGGGATGTCAGAGCGCTACACTTCCCCCCACTTACTGGTGTTCGATACATTAGCAAGCTTGCATTTCCAGCAGATGATACAGCCCCCCCCCAGCATTTCAGGACAAGCTAGTGGCCAGCAACTCTTGCTGTCAGATCTAATGGCGGTGCTGATGCGTGCTGTGGAAGTGCACGGGACGCACTACCCGGTGTGGCTCCTCTTCACCGAGCTGCACTTACACAGTCACTTTGCGCAAACACTTACCTCGCTTGATAATGTTACGCATGTTCATATGAGTGTCTCTGCTCTGGGAACTTCTCGAACTACTGATGGATATACTTTTGATGCTGCTGATCCTTCGGACAGTATGTCATCAGCAACCCAAAAGGAGACTGCTTCACTGTTCAGAGGCTGGTCGCTATTTCCGCAGTGCCCCTTGCTGCTCTATGCGGTTGCACTGCATTGTTACTATCGAATGGCAGCATCAGCAGCAGCATGTAACATGCTCAATCTAACCACTGTTGCTATTGAGACTGGCGCAGGTAATAACGAGATTAGTCATGCTGCTGTGGACTGCAGAAGGGATCTCTTAGCTGCCGAGCTAGCCCAACGGTCCCTGCGCGCTTTGTCTCAGCCGTACATAGCGGCCGATTCCACCCCTTCTGTAGGCATCACTTCTGTAGGCATCACTGCCCATCTGGCTGGGGTACAAAGGGAGCAGGCAAGCAAAGTTCCTGCCGTAGCGGAACAGGCTGCGGCAGAGCAGACCCGAGTCGCACAGTGGATGCGCTCGCAGCAGTTTGCAGATAGAGTCAAAAGTCTTAGCGATGTGGCATCATCTGGTTGCAGTACCAGTAATACTGCTCGAACTATCACTCGTACTCACACCGATTTCGGTAGCAGCAAGGAAGAAGAGGGCTAGCAGCACGGATGGAGCAGCAGCAGCTAATGAGGAAGTTCCTGACACTCTCAGGGTTTGAACAGTTCAGTCCAATGCAGTCTCAAGCGAAGAAAGATGCAGACTGCTGCTGTATGCTGCTACTGCTGTTACTGCTGCCACTGCATCCAGAATGACTGCTGCTTCCACTTTCCCCGCTTTTTCTGCCCAAGCCTCTTCTCCTGCGCCAACTACTACAACTACTACTACTGCTAAAGCGGCCACCAGTGGTAGTACTGGAAATAAATTTGAAGGTTCATCATCGCCGCAATTACTACCAAAGCTGACTCAGTTGCCTTCCCTTCAAGTTGGCTGCTCCCAGTGGGCGACGTGTGTGCGTGCGGGTTGGCTGGTAGCCGATGCGCTGCTGAATGTGAGCACTCACTTGCAGACACGGGCGCACCTGTTGGGCACGCTGCCTGATGCCTCCGTAGGCAGACTGTACTCGGCGCACACCCTGGAGCACCTGGAACTCGGAGAGTACCCTCTGCACCGCACCATTACAACTAGAGGTGGAGATGGTGGTGGTAGTGGAGGTGGTGGTAGTGATGATGATCGAAATAGTGGCGGTGGTGGCGGCGGCGGTGGAGGTGGTGGTGACGATGCTACTACTGCGCCAGCAACATCCACTTCCAGTTGGTTTAGCACACATTGCGTCGCGGCCGAGGTGTGTCAAGCCTTGCGCGAGTGGCACCGGGTGCTTGCTCCGGGAGGAGAAATTATGATATCCGTTCCCGACATTATAACCTCGCCACAGTAATGTCAAAACCCACCACGCCACACTCAGCTAGGATGGTTCTTTTATCTATTATTTATGGAGGCCAGAAAGATGAGTTTGACTACCATAAGACGGGCTACACATTTGAATTGCTGGAGGAGCTTCTGCTGGGAGTAGGGTTTTGTAGTGTGCAGCGGGTGAAAGAGTTCGATCTACTTCCTGATGATCAGTAGCAAGATGTACCAGGGGGAGTACATAAGCCTGAATGTGAAGGCGCATCGCATCGCTGCGTATAGATACGTACACGATGCCTTCCTGTGCCAGAGAATTCATGACAGATGGACGGAGGTTTTGTGTGTGCGTGCGTGTGTGTGCGTGTGTGTGTGTGTGTGTGTTGTTTGTGTGTGTTGTTTGTGTGTGTATGTGTGCGCGCTTAGCTCCAACGCGTTAAATCACACGCGCAGTGTGTGCTGTAAACTTTTTATGTACTGTAAAAGTTTGAGTGTAGTTCAAGGCGAAATCAAGATGTCTGCTTCAATATCCCCCTCTTTCGTGAAAGTCTTTAATTTATTTATATATCTTTGATACTTTTGTACAGTGTAGGTGTCATTAGGAATATTTCGGGGGTTGGGGGCCCTTCGACGGATTATTATTTTATTTTACTGGTAATTACTAGGCAATTGCAAAGCTAACAGTGAGTTTACCATGAACTATGCAACATATGGTATCAATCCGGGCACGATGTCCCGCGGAGAAGAACAAGAAGAAGTGAGTATTCTGCATGCCAGGTATAGTTTACTTCGTCCTATCCACATCCACAATGCCAGCCCGTCACTGCACTCTACGATACAAACTCTGAATAATGGGGCAGGTAAATAAATAGCTAATGATATTTCACCACCACCACCGCCACCAACACCCGTAATCTTACCATTGCCACCAACTGGACTTCTATTACTACCCCCGACAATCCTTTCAGCATTTAATAAAAAGGCTCAAAGTAAGCTCAGCGCGGAGGTGCTTTTAGGCCTTTACGGGATTGACCAGGCTCACGAAGGGCTCACCCTTGATCCACTTGTCCAGCATGTTCAGAGCACGCTCAGGCTGGTCGAAAGGCACCAGGTGACCGGCGCCACGCACCACGGCCTGCGTCAAGTTTGCATACTGCTTGACATAGCCAGCAACCTCGGAATCTTGCGGAGACACTCTCCACACCACCTTGTCCTGCGCCAGGAACTGGGCGCGGCCGGACCAAGGGATTGTGGGAACCATGGCCTCGGTCAGAGCTGCCCCGATGATGACGTCCAACTGCCCGGAGTAGATCAGCACCTTGTAGTTCTCAAGCAGCTCGCTCACTTCATCCTTGAAGCTCACCATGAAGTCGGACACGAGGTTCATCTCGCATGCGCTGCCGTCATTGTAAACAGCGCCGCCAGCGTGGATGCCCTTGCGGGTGTTAGGCGCCGTGACGAAGGGATAATAGTACCCCAGCTCATCCGGCTCATTCGTATCCATGAAGTTATCGTAGTCATTCGAGCCAGTGACGTTGTGGTAGTAGTTGGGGTATGGGTAGATGTCGCCGTTGATCATCTCATCCCAGACGTTGAAGGCGTCTGCCATCTGCCCAGCTTCGATGAAGCGCTGCGTGCGGGTGATATAGTCTTGGAACACGCGCTTCTCTCCTGCGCTGGCGACGCCGATGTTGAAGAGCATGTCTGGGTATGCGCCCAGCTGGGTGTATGGATCCACCCATCCGTCGCCAATAGCCAGCGCAGTGAGGGGCAAACGGACGCGCTCGCCCTTGTTGTTCTCCTGCAGGATCTTGTAGGCCAGTCCTGGCACGTAATGGCCGGCGTAGCTCTCACCGGTGATGATCAGCTCGTTCTCTAGCTGCTCGGGGAATACCTGGTAGAACTGCTGCATAAGCTCGAAGAGTTGACTTGAGACCTCCACCTTGGTGTTGGTGCAATAGCCAGTCTCGGTCTCGGTGTAGGAGTAGCCTGCCCCCACCGGGTTATCGATGAAGATCATACCATAGTCTGTGTTCCAAGAAGCCTCGCGGCGCACCAGCGTGCTACCGTCGCTGGCCACTGCATATGGGCCCATCTCCGAGAACATGCCGAACAGACTGGAGCCGCCAGGTCCACCCTAATTAACAGTTTGTCAGATTAAATGATGAAATAATTGAAATAAATTATAATAAATAATGATTTAAGTTATATATATAACTTAAATCATTGTCAATTCGTGTTGATCGTTGGCAACCAATTCAAACGCATATATACAAAAGACAACGCGACATTAGTATGTTCATGATATTCATAAGATATGCTCTACTAAATATAAACTGTATCTGGAACAACAGTAGGAACAATCCAGCGTGCTTTTAATTTATACGAAGTAATTAAAAGCCACGATCCGCGTCACGCTACGGCGTTAACATTACGCAGCACATCGTATAAATATACTGGGAAGCAATGAAGATTATTTACCTGGAGCCAAATCAGAAGAGGGGCATTTTTGTCTCCATTCAGAGGTGGAACATACCAAAAGAATAGCTTGTTTTTCGCGGTTTCATTAACACTGGCGAAACCAGCAAATGATTCAACACCTTCGGGAAATACGTTATCTACTCTGATGGCATCACGGGCGCCAGTGGCATCACCATTCTCAAGATAGTCTGTTATGCACACTTCTTCGCCACAATCTTCTTGTGAAACATCACAACGCATAGCTTCTAAAGGCTTGCCGTGTCTGTGAAAACCGTGGACATAATCTATGCTGCTTAAAGCGAGTAGAGATATGCTGAGCACTAACGAACGCATCATCATTACGGGCAAGATAGGAGAAAAAACTGAAACCAGATGAATAATGTATTGAAAGAATCCTAGAACCCGGCTAACCCAGTTTGTGACAATTTCATCAAACTTCGAAGTAACAAATTACTACGTAAGTTACGTTACGATACCTGGGATAGGAAAGGTACAGCAACGTGAGTGTGTGCTCCATCCACTCCATTCATCGAAACTAAATATGCTTTTTAATATTATACTTTATCAATAATATGTTTATTATTATGATGTATTGTTGAACTGGTCATCACCGCCGTTTCGGATTTTTTCTTGCCGCCGGCTTCCAAGCTGTACAGTAACTTAACTTACTGACAGTATGTTACTGTATGTTTACCGGCGGGTAACGTTACTCGTATCGGTAGAACTTTCAACTATGATAGTTCTATCATAGTCGTAATACCCGGTAAAATACAGCAGAATCTCGGCAGACTGATTATTGAAATAGCTTTCATTCATAATTTATTCTTAGCATAGAGGCTATTATTTTGGTGATCCGGATGTTGGGTTGCCATGGACTTTGGAGCTGCGTGACATTTGTGCTCATATTTTTCAGTATAGTAGGTGCTTTTCTCCCTGCAGATAATACATCGGGGAAGGATACCAAATTGAATGACCACCAACTGCCGCCTAAAGCGGTTATCCATATAGGACCAAACAAAACGGGATCTACTCACGTCCAAGTTTTCCTTAGTGCATATGCCAATGAGCTGCAAAACGCTGGTTTCTCTTTTCCCAAACATGAAGGCACTGGCACTTTTTTTGGGCCCAAAGATGCTCCAAAGTACTTCTTTGGGGAGCTACGGGCCACTCACACTGCTAATGGGTTATTAGGGCGCTACCTGCGCTCAGCGTTAGATAAGGGTCAGAATGTGCTTATCTCCGAAACAGATTTTTCAAGCCTGCATGGGGAAGAAGAAATCGGGCTGTTGAAATCAATGCTCCAAGGATTTGTTATAACAATAGTGATCGTCTACAGGGAGCCTTTGTCACACTTACAATCTGAGCATAATGCGAGATATCACTCGTTCCGAACACTGCCCTCCAATGGTGCATTTCTTCTGGATGGTATTCGGAACCGTGAGATGTTGCGGTGGGAGACGATGATATCAGAATGGAGCTCGTTCTTCGGAGAAAGCAACATCAAGATTATCGATTACTACGGCGTACTAGAGGCTGGCTCAGATGAAGCCTATGTGCTGGTGTGCGAGATAGCGGGTGTGCTGTGTGACGAAGCTGCCCGAGAATTACAGGTGAGGAAGGTATCGCCAGGAGGAACTAGCAGCATGCAAACAGATCCATCTCATGATGAGACCAAAATCGCTGTCTTGCAAGCTAGGGTTGGAGATGGTGGTGGTGAAACAAGCACTTTGACTTCGGATCTTATCGGAACTGTTAGCCCGGCAACCTTTGCGCAGTCGGGTGCAGGTTCAGACTCTGCATCGAAGGTATTACCTTGCACCGATGATTCGTCCGATCCACGGTGTGAATTGAAATGGCACAACACTGGGAAAGATAGCACTTCTACGGAACTGATGTATTTGCTATGCTTTGCAGCACAGGTGGCACTTGGATGCACCACTCCTCTCTCTACTTCAGTTGGCACCGCTGCCGCCCCCACCATTACAACCTCCACCAGAAGAACATCTAACAGGAACAGCAGTGGCAGTAATAGCAGTTATAGAGCTAGTAGCAGCAGTACACAAGTGGACGATACTAGACGGCGGAGAGCTGCGCGACTGCAAATTGAAAGAGATATCAAGACTATATCTAGCTACTTGGCGGGCCTTAAAGATGATAGCGGCAGCACTTCGGACTCGCCAACCACTACCAGCAGATCTGCAAGTAGCTCTAAAGCCGGAAGCAAACCTCTGTCCCCGCCGCAGGGCCCCTCCTCCTTCGCCTCTATATCTTCTGCCCTTGTGGAGTTAGACGAAGCTTACCTAGTGGTGCCACTCCTGCATGTGGATTTGCACAGCTTACACCCCTATGCAAAGCAAATCGACAGTGAGTTGCGGGAGCGATTCAGCGGTAATATCCTCTACGGTAATGTTGCTGCAAACGATCGTGCCCGTGATCAGGTTCAAGTTTCGGAGTTGGCGTGGCAGGATATGATGCAGGATCAGGTATTTTGGCTACCATGGATGCAGTGGGAGGTGGAGAAACTCAGGGATTTAGGTCACTTCACTAATTGCAGAAGTGAGGGTTGGTGGGTTTTTGGAGCTCAAGCGGGTGCAGAGTTCCGAGCGTTTCTGCAATATGAGGAGGATAAGGTGCACGCGGCTGACCACCGCGGAGGAGATACGAAACTTGGCGCGGGTAGACATAGGCAATTTCAGTCCAATAAACGGGATGGGGCCATGAGCTGAACATATTGATAATATGGCAGTATGGGATGGGGCCATGAGCTGAACATATTGATAATATGGCAGTATGGGATGGGGCCATGAGCTGAACATATTGATAATATGGCAGTATGGGATGGGGCCATGAGCTGAACGTATTGATAATATGGCAGTATGGGATGGGGCCATGAGCTGAACATATTGATAATATGGCAGTATGGGATGGGGCCATGAGCTGAACATATTGATAATATGGCAGTATGGGATGGGGCCATGAGCTGAACATATTGATAATATGGCAGTATGGGATGGGGCCATGAGCTGAACATATTGATAATATGGCAGTATGGGATGGGGCCATGAGCTGAACATATTGATAATATGGCAGTATGGGATGGGGCCATGAGCTGAACATATTGATAATATGGCAGTATGGGATGGGGCCATGAGCTGAACATATTGATAATATGGCAGTATGGGATGGGGCCATGAGCTGAACATATTGATAATATGGCAGTATGGGATGGGGCCATGAGCTGAACATATTGATAATATGGCAGTATGGGATGGGGCCATGAGCTGAACATATTGATAATATGGCAGTATGGGATGGGGCCATGAGCTGAACATATTGATAATATGGCAGTATGGGATGGGGCCATGAGCTGAACATATTGATAATATGGCAGTATGGGATGGGGCCATGAGCTGAACATATTGATAATATGGCAGTATGGGATGGGGCCATGAGCTGAACATATTGATAATATGGCAGTATGGGATGGGGCCATGAGCTGAACATATTGATAATATGGCAGTATGGGATGGGGCCATGAGCTGAACATATTGATAATATGGCAGTATGGGATGGGGCCATGAGCTGAACATATTGATAATATGGCAGTATGGGATGGGGCCATGAGCTGAACATATTGATAATATGGCAGTATGGGATGGGGCCATGAGCTGAACATATTGATAATATGGCAGTATGGGATGGGGCCATGAGCTGAACATATTGATAATATGGCAGTATGGGATGGGGCCATGAGCTGAACATATTGATAATATGGCAGTATGGGATGGGGCCATGAGCTGAACATATTGATAATATGGCAGTATGGGATGGGGCCATGAGCTGAACATATTGATAATATGGCAGTATGGGATGGGGCCATGAGCTGAACATATTGATAATATGGCAGTATGGGATGGGGCCATGAGCTGAACATATTGATAATATGGCAGTATGGGATGGGGCCATGAGCTGAACATATTGATAATATGGCAGTATGGGATGGGGCCATGAGCTGAACATATTGATAATATGGCAGTATGGGATGGGGCCATGAGCTGAACATATTGATAATATGGCAGTATGGGATGGGGCCATGAGCTGAACATATTGATAATATGGCAGTATGGGATGGGGCCATGAGCTGAACATATTGATAATATGGCAGTATGGGATGGGGCCATGAGCTGAACATATTGATAATATGGCAGTATGGGATGGGGCCATGAGCTGAACATATTGATAATATGGCAGTATGGGATGGGGCCATGAGCTGAACATATTGATAATATGGCAGTATGGGATGGGGCCATGAGCTGAACATATTGATAATATGGCAGTATGGGATGGGGCCATGAGCTGAACATATTGATAATATGGCAGTATGGGATGGGGCCATGAGCTGAACATATTGATAATATGGCAGTATGGGATGGGGCCATGAGCTGAACATATTGATAATATGGCAGTATGGGATGGGGCCATGAGCTGAACATATTGATAATATGGCAGTATGGGATGGGGCCATGAGCTGAACATATTGATAATATGGCAGTATGGGATGGGGCCATGAGCTGAACATATTGATAATATGGCAGTATGGGATGGGGCCATGAGCTGAACATATTGATAATATGGCAGTATGGGATGGGGCCATGAGCTGAACATATTGATAATATGGCAGTATGGGATGGGGCCATGAGCTGAACATATTGATAATATGGCAGTATGGGATGGGGCCATGAGCTGAACATATTGATAATATGGCAGTATGGGATGGGGCCATGAGCTGAACATATTGATAATATGGCAGTATGGGATGGGGCCATGAGCTGAACATATTGATAATATGGCAGTATGGGATGGGGCCATGAGCTGAACATATTGATAATATGGCAGTATGGGATGGGGCCATGAGCTGAACATATTGATAATATGGCAGTATGGGATGGGGCCATGAGCTGAACATATTGATAATATGGCAGTATGGGATGGGGCCATGAGCTGAACATATTGATAATATGGCAGTATGGGATGGGGCCATGAGCTGAACATATTGATAATATGGCAGTATGGGATGGGCCATGAGCTGAACATATTGATAATATGGCAGTATGGGATGGGGCCATGAGCTGAACATATTGATAATATGGCAGTATGGGATGGGGCCATGAGCTGAACATATTGATAATATGGCAGTATGGGATGGGGCCATGAGCTGAACATATTGATAATATGGCAGTATGGGATGGGGCCATGAGCTGAACATATTGATAATATGGCAGTATGGGATGGGGCCATGAGCTGAACATATTGATAATATGGCAGTATGGGATGGGGCCATGAGCTGAACATATTGATAATATGGCAGTATGGGATGGGGCCATGAGCTGAACATATTGATAATATGGCAGTATGGGATGGGGCCATGAGCTGAACGTATTGATAATATGGCAGTATGGGATGGGGCCATGAGCTGAACATATTGATAATATGGCAGTATGGGATGGGGCCATGAGCTGAACATATTGATAATATGGCAGTATGGGATGGGGCCATGAGCTGAACATATTGATAATATGGCAGTATGGGATGGGGCCATGAGCTGAACATATTGATAATATGGCAGTATGGGATGGGGCCATGAGCTGAACATATTGATAATATGGCAGTATGGGATGGGGCCATGAGCTGAACATATTGATAATATGGCAGTATGGGATGGGGCCATGAGCTGAACATATTGATAATATGGCAGTATGGGATGGGGCCATGAGCTGAACATATTGATAATATGGCAGTATGGGATGGGGCCATGAGCTGAACATATTGATAATATGGCAGTATGGGATGGGGCCATGAGCTGAACATATTGATAATATGGCAGTATGGGATGGGGCCATGAGCTGAACATATTGATAATATGGCAGTATGGGATGGGGCCATGAGCTGAACATATTGATAATATGGCAGTATGGGATGGGGCCATGAGCTGAACATATTGATAATATGGCAGTATGGGATGGGGCCATGAGCTGAACATATTGATAATATGGCAGTATGGGATGGGGCCATGAGCTGAACATATTGATAATATGGCAGTATGGGATGGGGCCATGAGCTGAACATATTGATAATATGGCAGTATGGGATGGGGCCATGAGCTGAACGTATTGATAATATGGCAGTATGGGATGGGGCCATGAGCTGAACATATTGATAATATGGCAGTATGGGATGGGGCCATGAGCTGAACATATTGATAATATGGCAGTATGGGATGGGGCCATGAGCTGAACATATTGACCACAACCACCAATCACCCCCCCCCCCTCCCCCTTCACACATACAGCATTTCTCGAAGATCGTATTAGAAGACTAGAATATGATCTGAGCTTGTACTAATGCGGGTGAGTGAAGCAATGCCCATCTGCTGGTTGCCGTAGTATCGTATAGTAGTGCGAGATAGGATGCTTGGAACTACTATAGTGCAGGCAATGCCCACCTGCTGGTTGCCGTAGTATAGTATAGTAGTGCGAGATAGGATGCTTGGAACTGCTATACTCATAATACCAAATGTGTACCTTTGGTATGATTACTTTAGTACTATTCCAAATTATTGCCAAACACGCCTATATTCCTATACAAATGATTGCCAAACACGCCTATATTTGTATATAGACAAGCTTCGTATTTTTCCGTTCTCAACAGCAATTCTTAACGTGGCATAATAAAGTAAACAGAATCGTTAGGAGCACATTTACTGTGACTAATAGCATGCATGAGCATAAACTTTGCCTTTGGCACACACACGAGAAAGAGAGTATAAAAATGCCCATTAAACTATATTGCTAAACTTATCTTATCATAATTGTGTAAGCAGGATGATATAATTTAGGAGACTCTGTCCTCGCAAGACTAGAGATGGGTTTACACACAACGATGAAGGTGTGCAAGGTTCAACCAAATGAGCCATAGGATTCTTCGTCGGAACTACCCTTGCTGGTCTGCCTATGCGACGCACCCGCATCGATTAGGGCATCGGCCACTCGGTGATAGCCGTGCACATTGGCCGTGTCCAGGGCGGTCATTTGCGACTCTGGGTCAACCCGGTTAACCTTAGCTCCAGCGGATAACAGTAGTCGCACCATTTCCAAGTCGTTGTTCCTCACTGCGATGAAGAGCGGGGAGGAGGAGGATGAATGGTGCGGGTTACTCAAGTGCGGCTCCACCTCCGCTCCGGCCGCGATGAGGGCGCGAGAGATGTCGAGGAATCTGTCCCGCACGGCCTGCAGTAGGGGCGTGGTTTCATCGAGCGTGTTGACGGCGTTGACATTGGCATTAGCCTCTAGCAACAGGTACACTATGTCTTTGTTGCCCGTCTCCACAGCGGTGCGCATGGGGGTTATGTTGCCGGGCTGGATGCCTATTTCAATATTGGGATTCGCCTCGAGGAGGATTAGAGCCATCTCCACATCCTGGTTGGCCACGGCGTAGCTGAGTGCTGTCCAGTTGTTCTCTGCGCAGAGGTTGACATCAGCACCTGCATGAATAAGCGCCTTTGCGATCTCAGCTCTCTGAGTGTCGGCGGCAATATGCAGCGCGGTCAGTCGTTTTTCATAGGTGCACTGGTTGATCTCAGCCGCGGCGGAGTCTATCAATGAGTGCACTACCTCAGTATAGCCGCGGTGCACAGCGATGTGGAGCGGTGAAACGCCTTCTCTATTCGCCTTGTTCGCATCGGCCCCGGCCTCGCTAATTAGAAGCTTCACCACATCACAGTGCCCTGCAGCGGCCGCGGCATAGAGCACTGTGGCGCCTGACTGGTTTGAGTAATTCACGTCCACACCGGGAATACTTAGAATGCTGTTCACCGCCGGGATGGAGCCATCTTCAGCAGCTTGCCACAAGCTAAAGCCAATGTTAGCATTGAGAATCCTATTTTTGAGGGATACAATCCACTCCTCCGTTTCTTCGCTTACTTCTGGGTACATATATAAAGTCTCCATTTCACTTGGTATTTCTATCACGTTATCGATTTTCTTCCACATACCGTCATACTGAACCTTGCGAATCGTTTTACATTTGCGCAGATCAATTATTACATTAGAGTCGGAGCTATCTTCTTGATCACTACTGGTAAAATGTAGCTCATAGTCGTATTTGATGTACGCATATCTTCGGCGCCACACTCGCAAGTAGCTGCTCAATTTATACACCCAACCAGTTTTACCATGCCAAGGATGAGACGCGGAATCGGCTCCTGCGATAGCGGGATGCGGATTTTGTATAATATATTGCTCGGTTTGTGGCATATGGTCGGAACTACCACTGCTTGGGCTTGCTGATGTCTTTGCGGGTGAGGAGCCATACAGCGACTCGAAGTGGTGCTGGAAGACGCCCGCTACTGTGGCAGTGACTTGGGACACACTGCTCTGCATCGTTGATTTATTGCTCTCTTCATGAATAGGAAAATATCAATCCGCAATGAAAAAAAGATTTGAGTACTTGGAATTCAAGCCCTCTGCGCAGCAGCCATCAATTAATTATTGAAGGCTGGCGCCCTCAAATTTGGACTTGCAATTAAATTACCCGCGGGCTGAATTTCAATTTCGGTCCTCTTTTAACTATTCTGGAATGCGACACAGAAAAACTATGAAAAATAGCCTGACTGGTACGATCCTAGCTCGTAAGTAAGAGCAAGGATTCCACCTGGTGCAGAGCGCAACATATTATCACTATAATTGAGTCAACCGAATCAACCATGGATCCCCACACTCCGATCAGTGTTGAGGAGGCCATTCGTCGAGTGCTGGTGCACGCACAGCCACCTCTGCGCTACGAGCGGCTGCCCCTCACGACGGAATTACTGGGCAGGACGCTAGCAGAAGATTTGGTGGCTACTGAGTCGTTTCCTCCGTTTCCTGCTTCTATAATGGACGGATATGCTGTGAAGGCTCCGCTTTCAGCTGGTGTATATGCCATCGCGAGCAGTATCCACGCGGGAGCAACTCCCGATCCTGCGGCGACCTCTGCGCTCGAGAGCGGGACTGCAGTGGCGTACATCACGACTGGTGCTATGGTCCCTGAAGGGGCAAATGCAGTGGTGAAGGTGGAAGATACAGAGCTGGTAGGGGAAGGGCAGGTGCGCATCAAGGTGGATGTAATGTCCCCTGGACTGAATGTGCGGCAGGTGGGCAGCGATATCGAGCGCGGCGAGGTGGTGCTGCAGAAGCATCAAGCGCTGGGCCCCACGGAGCTGGGTCTACTGGCCACCACGGGCTTCACAGAGGTGGTGTGCTACGCTCGCCCTGTGATTGGCGTGATGTCATCTGGTGATGAGTTGGTGGAGGCATCTGAGCACACGCTGACGGGTAGTCAGATCCGGGACTGCAACCGCCTCTCGCTGCTGTCTGCGTGCAGGGAGGACGGGTTCGCAGCCTTGGACCTGGGCATCGTGAACGACAGCAAAGAGAAGCTGCGCGAGCGTTTACTGTGGGCTGCGGAGCGCTGCGACGTGGTGGTGTCGTCAGGTGGCGTGAGCATGGGCGCGGCGGACTTCATCAAGCCGCTGCTGGCGGAGATCGGCACCATCCACTTCAGCAAGCTCAAGATGAAGCCGGGCAAACCTACGACGTTCGCGAGCATCCGAAGGGAAGGAGGTGTGGATGAGTGTGGAAGTGGTGTTGAATGTGGAAAAGGTGGTGAGAGGCGGGCAGGACACACGACGCTTTTCTTTGGACTGCCAGGCAATCCAGTCAGCTGCCTGTAAGTGGTTGCTGCACTTTAGCCTGACTGATTTACTCTTTCATAGCCATACGTAAGATGATGAATAATTGATGGGTGCATTGTCATCATCACCATCATACAAATTTTTGTGTCCATGCGTGCTGGATGTACAGGGTGACGAAGGCGCTGTTCGTGGATGTGGCCGTGCGTCGGCTGCAGGGCCTGAGCTCCGAGGCCAGTCTGCACCCTCAGCTGACCGTGCGGCTGGCAGGCGCAGACATCACGCTGGACGCCGAGCGCCCCGAGTACCACCGCGCCTCCCTGGTGACCGCGCCATCAACTGCACCGGCGGCGGCATGTTCATCGACAGGTGCATCAAGTCCATCAGCAGTGGCTGGGAGCAGCACAATGGAGGTGTTGGCGTACAGCACGGGCATGCAGCGCAGCAGTCGGCTGCTGTCCATGCGGTCTGCGAACGCGCTGCTGTTCCTGCCCAAGGGCCCCGGCGTGGTAAAGGTGGGGTCTCTGGTGCCTGCACTGCTGATCAGGCCGTTACAGTTTGCGCCAAGGGGCGTGTCTGTGCACCCCACCGCAGCGCTGCTGGATTTCCCTTCCTCTGCGAATAGTAGCACTTGCTTTTTATCTGCTGCAAAAGTAAGTGGAAGTGCTGAAGCAACAGCCTACGCCCACTACGGAGAGGCTTCTGCGAAGGGGAATAGCAAGGCAGAGAGTAGTGAAGCGCAGGTATTAGTGCGAGTCGGTCTGCTCACCGTTAGTGACAGGGTAAGAGTAAAGATGAAATGATGTACTGCTTTTGGTTAGAGTTGTTGCGCAATTGCTCCTATATCAGGTTTTAAAACTTCTCCAATAAAAGAATCATGGTTGTGCAATGTTTCCATAATCGGTTTGATATGACATTCTTCATTCGGTGTTATGACATTAAAGCTGCTCGCCTTTTAGTTCATGCTTTTAACCTTTTCTACACGTTGTGTGGGAATCTGTTTTCGTTGTCCATGGAAATGGAAATTTTATTCTCCATTTTGGCCCCTTTGCTCGATTCTCATATTTGGGGTCGGCCGATGGCAAAAGGCCTCTGAGGGAGTTTATACAGATGCGAGTGGCCCCGAGATGGCAAGACTACTGCTTGAAATGAGTGAAGGAAGCGTAGTAGCCACCTCAGGCTGCAGTGGCACTGGCCAGCCGTATCCTCTCCGCTTCAGCATCCGCTTCACTGCCATTGTGCCCGATGAGCCCGCACGCATCGCTGCAGTGGTGCAGCAGTGGTGTGACCCCAGCGCTACAGGCTCAGGAGCCGGGGCCGGTGCAGTTGATCTGCTGCTGACATCAGGGGGTACGGGTTTCGGGCCCCGTGACCTGACCCCTGAAGCCCTTCGGCCGTTGCTGCACCGTGAAGCACCAGGTGTAGCTCAGGCGCTGCTGAACGAGGGGCTGAAGCACACACCGCTGGCAGTGCTGTCGCGCCCAGTTGTGGGCACACGACACAGCACGCTTATCTGTACGCTACCTGGAAGGTTAGTCGAGTTGCATAGACCCGCTTGCTTCTGAAGCAGCGCTTAACTTTACTGGCGAATTGGGCCTGACAATGGTACTTTCGAGACCATAATCGTGTTTCCCTGCTTAATCTGGGTCTGAAACGTTTTCTTTCTTTTTCCCCGGAATTGTTTCATTCTTTTGTTATTTCTCGTTCTCCTCCCTGTCTTTCAATGCCTGCTTGTTTTACATGCTTTCCATGAGTCTCCATCTCGTCTACATGCATTTGCGCCAATCTACATCCCAACCTACTCGCGTTTGTTTCTGTTGACTGTACTCTCTGCGTCTGATGCACCATTCTCTTATATATATCTCATCCACATTAGTGTCAAAGCTGTTAGGGAGAATATAGTCTGTTTGAAGCCTTTGATGCCGCGCATATTTGAACTGCTCAAGTCTGGGTCATGCTCAGGCAAGGTGGTGGTATGAAGATATACCTACCCCACCCGGTACCTTTAGTTCTAAATACCCAAAGTAATGATAAACGGACGCAGTCTTTCGCATAGGACTGTGCAGGCTCTGAATGACTCGTGGCACACTGCCTGCGGATATAATTTTTGTCGTACTATTTTTGCATGGCGCATGGTTGAATGAAATAGTATTCTAAATGGTATACTATTAAAGGGTAGTCGCATTGTTTTGAAAGTACGCGGAAAGTTTATTTCAAAGTTAAATATTGATTCCCGCTTGTAATGTCGAGCTTTTTCTAATATCGTGCCGTGAAACCTTTCATGAAAATGTGCACGGTAAGAATTATACTGAAGTACTCACTTTAAAGAAAATCTGCAAAATATTACATTATGTTTTCACACTTTTATCGCATATGTTGAGACAGACACGGCGATGTCGATTATGTAACTGTACAGCAGACCCCACCGACAACGTAAAGAACACGATGGAGACAAGTCTCAGCTGATGCTGTTTATGCAAAGGTCGCTGCTTATACCACAACGATGACCGTAGCCAAAATAGCTGTCATATATTAGTGCAATTCCTCTGACCCACTGGCAGGAGTAGGAGCAGGAGTAGAAGCAGGGGCAGGAGCAGGAGCAGGAGAAGCTGTGGGATCCGTATACGCCTCTACTCGTATATCGCGCTCCCAGTCTCCCACAGGCGAGTCTCCCGTCGGCCCGTAGCACATGGCACGGTACTCCGGGTCCCCGTCCCGAGACAGCACCCAGGTCCCACTGTGTGCGCTGAAGCGGATCTCCACTCCGAGTATACGCAGAAAGGCCATCATGTGCGGAGG